>JAUMGZ010171610.1:0-14917 GCA_032359645.1 Pododesmus macrochisma | reverse complement strand
CATCTATCTGTTGGTACTTCATCATCTATCTATTGGAACTTCATCATCTGTCTATTGGTACTTCATCATCTATCTGTTGGTACTTCATCATCTATCTGTTGGTACTTCATCATCTATCTATTGGAACTTCATCATCTGTCTATTGGTACTTCATCATCTATCTGTTGGTACTTCATCATCTATCTGTTGGTACTTCATCATCTATCTATTGGAACTTCATCATCTGTCTATTGGTACTTCATCATCTATCTGTCGGTACGTCATCATCTATCTGTTGGTACTGTATTGTCTGTCTATTGGTAATTCATCATCTAACTATTGGTACTTCATCATCTATCTATTGGTACTTCATCGTCTGTCTATTGGTACTTCATCATCTATCTGTCGGTACGTCATCATCTATCTATTGGTACTTCATCATCTATCTATTGGTACTTCTATATCTACTTATTTATTCTTCATTATGTATCTGTTGGAACTTTATTATACATGTTCAAATTGCTGGACAGATTCACAAACTTGCTCATAACTTCAAGTTAATAACACAGTTATACTCAGAACAATCAATAGTCTTCAAACAATTGGGTTTTTGTTATTACACATGCATGTAACAGAGGGTATTTTATGAAAGTCAGGTGAGTTTTGACATGTGAATTGAAGACAGTGGTAGGCTGGGGACATTTTATTGATATTCTATCAACTGACTCAGTAATATTCCCCATCAATTATCCTCAGCAGATTAAATTGTCAATATAGTCTAAAACACTGCATAAAAAAGGCCACCATGATTTTGAAGGTCGTCCAGCTACTGACAGATGATGGCAGACAAAGAAACTCTCATCACATGGCTTCATATCAAACCTTGTCAAAACCCTACACCCAACAACAGACCCATACAACAGATACTAACACAGCAGACCTGATACTACTGATACAAACATTGTAATAAGGAATGGTACACAGAAGTCATCAGAACTGGATTAAACATTGACATTCTGAAATCTTTACACACAAGCATACTGACAGGCATCTTAAATTTCCAGTCTACTTTAAAATGTTAGCACTGTATGAGGGGGGTATTTCAGCACAGGATTTACATGGGATTATAGCCTAATGAAACTAATACCACATTACAAAAGCAATGGTGATAAGATGTTAATCAGAGCCCCCCATGATAGCTTTATTTATAAATATAATATACCACACATGTAACAATACAATATTAAATTACAACAATAGGCAAATAAATAATATCAAACAGGAGATTGATGTATATACATATTTCTCTGATTAGATCATAATGAACACAAGAGTACTGGATTACTACAATAGACGTAAACACCAACCTTTTTAAGATTGTTATATGATTCTAGAGGGAGGGGGGTCAGGTAGGTTCATTAGTATGTATCAACTGTTATAAAACATTCAATACCTGTAATTAACATCAATTCACCATTCTATATCTTCAATAAAAAAAATTGATATTCATGTACTTTTGTCCTTCAGCCATCTGTTACAATAATGTTCTAGCTTTTGAAAACTATAGCAGTATATAAAGTTAAGAAATTTAAACAAAAAATTAAACTATGTTCTGTATTAAAAGAATTAATCAAAAAGGTGAACCTCTGGGGAAACCTATGGTAGTTTCCAAGGAAATTTATAATTAAAAAATAGTTCTTTCCATAATTAGGATAGTAATACAGGAATATAGGGGTCTTTGCAAATTACAAGGACACAATGAGACATATTCTATCAGATTAACTTTTGTCAGCTTTATCCTCAATTAAGATAGATTTTACAAACCTTATGTTAAAACAAACACATTCACCAATGAAATGATCACCAGGGTAGGCCTTGGAACCAGCATTATGCTCTAAGCAGTAATCAATTTTACCCCAGAGTTTCTGTATTGACTTTGTCAAATTCATTATCATGACGTTAAATGCAAATTAATCATAAATTATTCAAATATAGATGATTTCACTCAAGTGGTCTGCCATTTTCCACTTTGTCGATCAATTTTGCTTTAACGGACCAACAATGAAGCGTTTAATTAATCCTCTAGATTTGGTTTTCTGATATCATAAAACAGTATTATCAGTGTTGTAATCAATGATTGTACGGCCGTATAGATCTACAGCTATAGTAAAGGTTGTATTGTTGGTCACGCGTACATCTGTCAAGAAAAACACACTGTCAATAAAATCCAGGTGAAAAAGCTTCAGGTATGCACTTTAAAGGGATGTGCCCAGACTTTTGTAAAATTTTGTGTTTTAAATATTCTAAAGCTACTGATGGTCAAATGTGATGTGAGATAATGGTAGATATTGTAGTGACTTGTCAAGTATTGGTTTCATACAAGCATTTAACATTCACAATGACTGAATACAGGCAATAATATGATACACTTCCATGTATACACAGGTATGCACTATCAGTATGCATCACCTGCTGAAAGTCAATGCATGGAAAACTCCATTATTGATATTCAGTAGAAAACAATAGACACAATATTGACAAATTGTGTGGTTAAAATGAGCATACATACAGGGAGTACAAATTCAGTTATAACACTGGTTGCATACAATCAATGTTATTTGATAAATACCAATTAAGTCATGTGAAAACAAGAAAATTCATTCAATCAAATGAAGAAAAAAACAAGATATCCAACTAACATCACATTGTTTCTCGTTAAAATATTTCTAGATACCACATGAAGTTTTTACAATTTTTATTTTATTTTTGATAATACATGTAGGTTTTATAAACTTTATTTTTATTTTAGTTTTGATAATATATATGTAGGCTTTATAAACTTATGAGTAAATAATAATGTAAATTTCACAAGGAAGGACAAATCAACTATCATAAAGCTATACAATAATATATGTCCAAAATTATTATTGAATAATTCTTTTTGGTTCCTTCCAAGGAATGCCTGTATCATTTGTACATCAACTGGAACCATTAAATTACCCTGACGATATGCAGGGATAAATCTCAATGCTATCATTGTCAGAACACAGTAAAAAAACCAGGTTATTTGGAACATGCTAAAACATATAACATGTGGTACATGGATTTAGTCTGGACAAGAAATAATGAACCCATGCTGTGCTTGTGTCTGTCTGTAACTCATAGAACATGTCCACTTCCTTTGTACATATTACAAAATAATCACCAATGCCCATCACCTCTGTAAGTATAATTAAAGTCAATTACTACAAAGACAGGCTGAATTAGTCCTGCTCCATTGACCACTTTATCATCAGACTTTTCAGCAAAGTTTGACCCTATGTCAAGGTCAGCTGAGAGGCAGGAGTACCAGCCATCTGTCTATGAGCTGTTATAGACCTAATGGGCAGCTGTGCAGTTATAGTAAGCGATGACAAGATTGTTTGGTGATCTTTGTTTTAATCAATAACTAGCTATTTACTCAAGACATGACCAGTCACTAACCCATGCTTGTTTTGTCCACACATCTAGAGAAAGCCTTGAAAATTGCAAGAAAATTTTGATAGAAATCTTGGATGATATTTATCTGGTGAAGTGCTGGCCCAATGATGATATGAAGGAAAAGTTAGAATCTTATCAAAGACTCTACTATAAACTGATACAGTATTAAGACATATCACTTACATTACCAGTGAAACATCACCTGCAAATCTCCATTATAAATTACCTATTAGCAAGAACATCATCTGCCAGACTATATCTAGTGCTATATCAAATTCAAAATGTAAATAAGGTTTGTAGGTTTGTATGTTGATGTCTGAGTGTATCAGGAGGTTTGTTTATACTTGTCTTCTGCATGTAAATATTCTAAAATCAATTGTATGTTAATATTCATTGTATGAATTATGAAGCTTTGTCAATCAGATATTCTTAAAGCTGGTGTAAACGTCCGTTAATCTTTGTTTGTGTCCTAATCAGTGGTTAACTTACACATATATAAGGTATGCTGGCTGGAGCTTATGTCCCTTGTAGAGTCATTCAAGTAAGACATCCGGTTGAAGAGTGTGCTCAAAGGCCTGTCAAAGATCAGCAAGTTTTTCAGAGGGGATGTTATGCTGGTGGTCCTGTGCACAGGGATTTTTTAAACCCCTTTGATTTTTTAAACCCCTTGGCACAATAAAGATCTCCATGTAAAGTTTGATATAAAAGTAGGTAGAAATGTGTACTATCTATATTGCTTTGATTTCCTTTTCCTGTTGCCCCTTCTTTTCCTGTTGCCCCTTCTTTTCCTGTCCTACCATTTGGTCTTTTGTCACAATACTGTTGAAACATTCTGGGAGTAACATTAAGCCCTAATTGAACAAACAAACAACCAAGTATAATTAGGCTTAATCAGAGTTGAACTTACCATTTGCGATAGAAATTGGGCAATAGGCTTTTATATGTTCATGTACACATTAAAGAAGAGAACTGGAGAAAAGTCACACCAAAAAAATAGTAATAATAATAAATATAACATTGGCACAAAGATCAAAGAGATGCAGAAAGAAAGTTTAGTACAAACAGTAAAATTTAATCATACAGAAATTCACTGGAGGAAATTAACATCCAAATATTTACAAATCTGAGTTGCTTTGGGTGGTGTACAGGTGTAGATACAACAGCTTTCTATCATGCCATGTTTACTACCTGTATATATCATACAGTTATTTACTAACAGAAGGAGGACAGCAGATGTGTACTGATAGTCCCCCTCAAACAGTCCACCTGTTCTATGTAAACATCGCAACATGCTGTCCCCCTCCCATATCAACAAATACACAATAGAATCCATTAACTCATTGCCGTCTGCTACATGATGGACTTCATCCACTTACCGGCCATTATAAATCTCAAGTGTGTGTTCAAGCCTGCAGCTTCTTCTATTGACCCATCAGTATTATGATAAACCTTCATTACACTTAATGGTCTAATCATCATATAGAATATTTCTTATACACTGACAACTCAATTTATAAACTTCATATATGATCTTCATTTTCAATCATATTGTATCAATCCAATGACAATCCAATGACTTGTTGTGTGTTGTCCAAACTATCTGAGAGTTTGAACAATTTTGAGTGAATTCTACAAAAGGGAGTATTTCAGTTGTTGTTGTTGTTGGCAATGTATATTCTAAATCATTAATGAAAAATCCCTTAAAATTGTTTTTTATTTATAAATGTGGTACCAAGGCTAGGTTTATTAAAAACTATGAGGAGATATAGATTCTACGCCCTTTCAAAGAATAAGGTGCCTAATGTCTATTGCATAATGCATCAGTGAAATAGCACTATAGAGTAACTGAAAGATTGTTCACAATTCATATGACTGTTGTGTTCAAGTTGTTTCTTCAAGACAGAACATAGAAAACCTGATGGTAACTCTATCTCTTGAGTTCACCTTTTTTCTTTTACTTTGAATTCATGTTGATAATAATCAGTATGGTCAAGACCTTTAACAAATGATATTTGAGGTCACTAGCATCTCACACAATTTAAAGGTCCTCTTTTTTCAAATTTGAACAATAGCAAAGTTCTAAAAATATTTTGCTGAAATAGTAAATTCTAAGTAGAACAAAGACAAATGCATGTTTTATCACAAATATTCTACAACCCTATCAAATACTGACCATACATCAGGAAAACAGTATCACAGAGTCAGACAAAGTTAAACTGTTCTGTCTTTATTGGCTTGTACATTGTGAATGTAAAAACCATGCTGAGGAACATGTGGCCATCATTTACTTTATTGTTGGCAACACAATTATTTCCTTTTTTACACACATCAAACATACGAAGTACACATGTTTCACACCTTTACCAGGGCCAAAAGGTAAATCAGGCTCATAATTGCCTCAAACGGTGGATGAGCTGATGGTTATTTATGTGTATTTCTACTATACATTTACAAGCATGAACAATCACCCTACAGTATAGCTTATAAAGCTGACACAGATGTCCGCCTATAATTACAATATAATTGGACAATCCAAACATGATGAAGAAGGCTAAATGTTGATAGATTGATTTTTACTAACTATATAATAAACAAAAACTAGACAAAACATACCAGAACTCTCATACAGCAGGCCTAGATCAAACCATGGGCATTTGAACACAAATTGTTCATAAAGTGACCATAATAAAACAGTGAACAGCTGTGAAAAATTGAAGTATTTATCCAAAAGCAGAGTACACATACAAATGTCAAAATATCTTTTACATAATAGCATTGTCAGTATTCCTTCAAGAATATTTAACTTATAATTGATTGGTATAATATGCAATTGATCAAGTCATGTATGTATCAAATATCTTTGGTTTCTTGGACGTGTGTGGGCAGCTTTCATTCTTAGCTACTGCTCTCTGTATACATGTATTGCATGGACATTTCTGTTGGTGGGTTTTTGTGGCCCTATTCCTCAAATTTTTTTGCATATTTTTAAAATGTTTAAAGTTAGAAATGTACATATCTGTTTTCACTTTGTGTACTTTATACAAAGATTTAACATCTTGGTGTAGTATTCTAGTTTGTGAGGAATCAACATTTTGATGCAATACTGTCCTATTTAAGAAATATAATTTTGGTGTAATATTCTATAGTATTTATGGAAATTGCATTTTGGTGTAATATTCTAGTTTTAAGGAATTAGCATTTAGGTGTAACATTCTAGAATTTAAGGAAATAGCATTTTGATGTAATATTCTAGTTTTTAAGGAATTAGCATTTGGTGTAATATTCTAATTAGCATTTAGGTATAACATTCTAGAATTTAAGGAAATAGCATTTTGATGTAATATTCTAGTTTTTAAGGAATTTGCATTTGGTGTAATATTCTAATTAGCATTTAGGTGTAATATTCTAGTATTTAAGGAAATAGCATTTTGATGTAATATTCTAGTTTTAAAGGAATTAGCATTTGGTGTAATATTCTAGTTTTTAAGGAATTAGCATTTGGTGTAATATTCTAATTAACATTTGGTGAAATATTCTAGTTTTTAAGGAATTAGCATTTAGGTGTTATACTCGAGTATTTAAGGAAAAAACATTTTGATGTAATATTCTAGTTTCTAAGGAATGTCACCAGTATATTATATAGCAATGTTGCCAATATATTATATAGCAATGCCAGTATATTATATAGCAATGTTGCCAGTATATTATATAGCAATGTTGCCAGTATATTATATAGCAATGTTGCCAGTATATTATATAGCAATGCCAGTATATTATATAGCAATGTTGCTAGTATATTATATAGCAATGCCAGTATATTATATAGCAATGCCAGTATATTATATAGCAATGCTAGTATATTATATAGCAATGCCAGTATATTATATAGCAATGCCAATATATTATAAAGCAATGCCAGTATATTATATAGCAATGTTGACAGTATATTATATAGCAATGCCAGTATATTCATACCACTAACCAGTGTATGCAGAGTATACATAAAAATGTAGCTTCCCAAATCTGAAGCATGCGGTACATAATTATCAGGATTGTCTTGTCTTCATCAAGCCAAGACGATTTTTATATAAGAAAATTTACTACATAATTGGACTAACTTTTTTTTATTCACACTTGGATTACAATATCCCAATATTCGAAATAGTATCTAAATCGTTTCCTGGAAATGATTTAAATCTGTAAGCTAGCAGTAATTGGCATACCCATATGACAAAGTATGTGACAAATAGAAGGGATTGCAATATAATATACCACATGCTGTTTGAGCCAGTAATAATGACTTACCCAGGTTATTAATGTTATATGAAATCAATATCTTCTTTGTATACTAGCTTAATCTGTGTGCTACAAAATTATGAATAAAGTTACAATTAATATCCCATCAATTAAGGCAGGCAATTTTACTATTAAGGCACTTAATGCTGTCAGGGGATGTTTAACAGATACATTGCAGTGCAAAGAATATCAATACCTGTCCATAGGATTCTAATTAACAGGTGTGTGGTCAATACTCCAGCCACTGCTATGGTCATTAAATGCAGACCTGAATAGCCCTTCAGTATGACAGATGGATCAGTTTGATACTTTGGATGTGAATAAATGACCACTCAATTAGAAACAGCTTACAAATTACCTCAAGTGCCTGTATATCAATATACTGTCTATACAAAACATAGACAATACATCTATGGTGATAACCTATGGCTCTATATATCGCTTCCTATAGAAGGTGTAAATTAACTGAATAATTTACCTATTGGCACACTTATTGTATCACTGAGAGACATAGTTTAACAACTACTAAGTCTCACAAAATGCTTATTTAATAGAACAAAAATCATTTTAACAAATGCATTGAAATCAGGCAGCTGCCAAACTAAAAATATCAAGAAATAATAAATTGTACATCTTGAAATTGGCATTTTAAAAGGACATTGCTTAAAATGATATGACTGCTTGCCAGATTAAGAAAGATATCTCAGCTATATTTGACAGTGCTCCACAGTGGTATTCAATCTAGTGAGATGACTTAATAGCTTACATGTAGTACAATATAACAAGACATTCTCCATGATTATAACCTGTAATACCTTAGATAAACTAATAATTCAATCAACTTAACAATTATGAGTTAACAAAATCATATCAGACTT
Source organism: Pododesmus macrochisma (assembly GCA_032359645.1). Taxonomy (NCBI): domain Eukaryota; kingdom Metazoa; phylum Mollusca; class Bivalvia; order Pectinida; family Anomiidae; genus Pododesmus; species Pododesmus macrochisma. The sequence continues at coordinate 6,284 of JAUMGZ010171610.1, read as the reverse complement.
TATCAGGTTTTCTCTTTCCATTTACCATGAATCTTTAAGGAAAGAAACTTAAAATCTGAAGAAAAAAATAACAAGAAACCCAATGGGCTCCATATATTGTTTACTAATTAATTTTATGTTCCCAATTGAGTTGTGCCCCCTTATTGGACAATTCAGCCTAATACTTTAAACAAATCTGACCCCCTAGATCTCCCTCTAGGGCTATAGCTGCTTTCTATCACATTTACTTTCCAATTCCAGTAGTTTAAGAGGAGAAATAGAAAATATCATATTTGTGTTGTTAAGCTTTCACCCTGGAGTGTGGTTTGAGAAATTTTCAGTTCTCCAGTCACAAATGTGCTACAGATGTAGGCATTAAAGTTTGGCTTTAGTATTGATCGATGAGAAGATTTTTGGAATTTTATCGAATTTTCTCCATTTAAAGTGGTAATATTCTTCAAGTTTACTACTTTTTGGAGACTTGAGAAACACAAATGATTAATAATTTTTTTCTCTTGAGAAAGTGCACTACTGCTTTGCCCACCGGAAAAGGATAAAAATATCGGAGTAAACAGTTATTTTTTCGATTTTTATCAAATTTTTGTATAGAAGACAATAATTTGAGACAAGCCATGTCCCTTATTCCGATGACCCTGTCTTGAACTTAATGACAAGCTTTACTGAGCATGCACACACTCTGTTGATAAAGAAAATGTCCAACAACAACAACAACAAGAGGCCCATTGGGCCTTAATGTCCATCTGGTTAAAATAGGCCTATATCATTGTCATTTGAAAATTTTTGCCTTGAACAAAGTTGGTTCTCCATGCCATAAAGGTACTTTAAACCAAAGCATTTAGCACTAGGCCTTCTAGTTTACAAGAAGATTTTTTCAAATGTTATCAAATTTTCCCCATTTGGGCCCTAAAGTGACCCTCCCTGGGTACTAAGCACCCTCATTTGAACAAATATGAATCCCCTTCCCCTAAGAATGACATCTACCAAGTTTCGTTGAAATTGGTCCAATAGTGTTGGACAAGAAGTATCATATTAATTTTGCAATATATATACATGTAGTATTGAACTTTGACCTCAAAATGTGTAACCTTTTTTTTAACCCAGGGTCACGCTTTGAACAAATTTGGTTCTCCATTCCCTAAAGTTACTATAAATCAAAGCATTTGGCTCTAGACCATCTACTTTATTAGGAGAAGATTTTTGATATTTTGTAAAATTTTACCCATTATGGCCCATAAAGTGGCACCCCCGGGGACTGAACCCAATCATATGAACAAATCTGAACTCCCTTCACCTAGGGATGACTTCTTCCAAGTTTGGATGAAATTGGTCCAGTTGTTTTGGACAAAATGTCGAAAATATGAAAAGTTAACATGTTTGCTATATATACAGTGTTGAGCTTTGACCCAAAAACGCGCAACCTATTTTTGACCCCAGGGTCACGCCTTGAACAAACTTGGTTCTCCATGTCCTAAAGTAACTACATACCAAAGCATTAGGTTCTAAGTCATCTAGTTTATTAGAAGAAGATTTTTGGAATTTTGTCAAATTTTCCCCCATTTGGACCCCATAGTGGCGCCCCCTGGTGGCCGAGCCCTATTATTTGAACACATCTGAACTCCCTTCCCAAAAGGATGATATCTACCAAGTTTGGATGAAATTGGTCCAGTAATTTAGGACAAGAAGTCAAAAATGTAAAAACTTTACATATTTGCTAAAGTGTTGAACTTTGACCCAAAACATGTCACCTATTTTTGAACCAAGGGTCACGCCTTGAACAAACTTGGTTCTCCATGCCCAAAAGTAGCTACATACCAAAACATTAAGCTCTAGGCCTTCTAGTTTATTAGAAGAAGATTTTTAGAGTTTTGTCCAAATTTCCCCCTTTTGGCCCCTTAGTGGTGCCCCTGGGGGCCCAGCCCCTTCGTTTGAAAATCTGAATCCCCTTCCCCTAGGGATACTTCCTACCAAGTTTGGATGAAATTGGTCAAGTGGTTTAGGAGAAGAAGTCGAAATGTGAAAAGTTTACGTCGAACAGGATTAGTATGGGAAAAGTCAACCTTGGACCTTCGGTCGAATCATGGTCGAAAGCCAACACTTTAACAATTTAAGCCAATGAAAAAAGAACAGACCTAGGTTGTGTCACCATATATGAGATGTGTTTATTTTTTAAATGTTTGATGTTCGGTTAAATGAAGTGAATTATAGAACATAAATTAATTTAACAAAAGTATACAGGTCAAATATTATTTGTAAACACATACACGTGTATAGCATAGTGACTGTTGACGACGAGGGTTGGAACTTGTGTTTGTGAAAAGTGCTCACCATAGGAGCTTGGCTGCCACAGGTAAATAATTACAAGGTGAACAGTAGTTTTAGGTGACCAGCTTAATCGTTGGATTTTACAAAGACTTCGGTGATTTCCGGAGGTCAAGGTTATATGGTGCCAAATTTTAATTAGGCAGCATCAACAGGAAAATACCCAATTTCTATCTATTGTTAAATCGATTACAACACATTTTATATCCATGCAACTATTATTTCTATTCTTAACTAGGAATTTACTTGACGTTTGTAGCTGATTTTGGATAATTGAAATGTATCATTTTGAAGAATATTACAGCTTTAAGCTAGGCCACCTACAAACCATTTAAACAAATCTGAGTTCCTTTCTCAATAAGATCATTTCTGCCAAGCTTGGTTGAAAATGGTCCTGGTGTTCTTAAAAATGTAAAAAATTGTGTAAAAGTGAGCAGAATAATGACTTTTAAGGAAAGAAGATATGGCCATAGCCTAATTTAAAAAAAAAAAAAAACAAGAGGCTCATGGGGCCTTCATGTCTATCTGGTTGAAATCTGCCCAGTAGTTTCAGAGGAGAAGTCATTCAAAGACATAATGTCAAATTTACCGCTTTTGGCTTGCCCACCTGTCCCCTTGGGGTCAGATACTTCATTTGTACATTCTTGAATCCCCTTCCCCTAAGGATGCTTCCTGCCAAATTTGGTTGAAATCTGCCAAAAACACTCACAGAAGACTGTTAAAAGGCATACTGTCAAATTTACCCCTTTTGGCCTCGCCCACCTGTCCCTTTGGGGTCAGATACTTCATTTGTACAATCTTGAATCCCCTTCCCCTAAGGATGCTTCTTGCTAAATTTGGTTGAAATCTGCCAAATAGTCTCAGAGGAGATGTTGTTTAAAGGCAAACTGCCAAATTTACCCCTTTTGGCCCCCGCCCACCTGTCCCTTGGGATTTCAGAGACTTCATTTGTACAATCTTGAATCCCCTTCCCCTAAGGATGCTTCCTGCCTGATTTGGTTGAAATTTGCTGAATAATCTTGGAGGAGATAGTGTTTGAAGGCATACTGTCAAATTACCCCTTTTGACCCCACCCACCTATCCCCTGGGGGTAAGGGACTTCATTTGAACAATCTTGAATCCTCTACCCCTAAGGATGTTTCCAGCCAAATTTGTTGATATCTGTCCTAAGTCTCAGAGGAGATGTCGTTTAAACGCAAACTGACAAATTTACTCCTTTTGGCCCCGCCCACCTATCCATGGGGGTCATGGTCTTCATTTGTACAATTTTGAATCCCCTTCCCCTAGCGATGCTTCCTGTCAATTTGGTTGAAATCTGCCGAAAAGTGTCAGAGGAGATGGCGTTTAAAGGCAAACTGTCAAATTTACCACTTTTGGCCCTGCCCATCTGTCCCCTGGGGGGTCAGGTCCTTCATTTGTACAATCTTAAAACCCCTTCCACTAATGATACTTCCTGCAAAAATGGTTGAAATCTGCCCAGTAGTTTCAGAGGAAATGTTTAAAGCAAAAGTAAACGACCAACGGACGGACGGAAGATAGACGGGATTTGTATGAGAAAAGTCCACCTTGGACATTTGGTCCAGATGGACTAAAAAGTGTAAATCTTCTTCATTAGACACGGTCCTACACTTGGTACCCTCAGTATATAAAATGTAAATAATTGACCACGTTAGCACATTGTAAACCTTCCAACTATTCATGAAACATCTCCTAAATACTAGATGCACATCATCAACATACCTGGAACTTTGGTGCAAAGTTACAAAACATCCCGCAATATTGTAGGTGTGATTGATAATACCAACCCTATACTCTAAAAGTAAAATAATATGGGCCATCCGAGGTCAGCAAAAATTATCAAAGGAATTCCTCACTGTTCAAAATGCCTTGCAGCAGGCAACACAATGAATTTATAACTATGGTGCATGTAAGTTTCAAGCTTTTTTATTCTCAGTGGTGAACTTTACAATTTGACACACAGTTTTATGGATTTAAAACAATTTGTAAATTTAACCAACTATTTTCAACAAACAACTAGGGAGCTATTTCACAAGATACATATACATATTACAATACAACCAGATCTGTTCAATACATAATGTGTATGGCACACTCAATGTTTATCACAACCAATATTCATGTATGATTAGATCAATGCTGATGAATGCACAAGGAGTTTAAAATTTGACTGGCTTTCTCCCCTTGTTTTGACTTTGATCATAAGAATGTTTAAAGATGTGATGCCCTGAAAGAGAGTGGTACACCAAAAATGTGGTACCACAGCGGAGCCGACTAGTCATAACAAGGGAGTGAATCAGTCTAAGAAAGGGAGAAAACCAGTCTAAAAACCCTGAATTATAGAAAGCTTACTGTTGCAACTATATGTAGCTCAACTCTGCACTGTGTGGTTAAAATGATGACAGTTTGGGTGTTAAAACTACACAAAATGTACCCATTTAGTTAAAACTTTTGCAACAAGCCAGTCTATAAAGCTCCTTGGGTAGTCTGAACCAGAGGGAGCATATTTTGGTCCCAAACAGTATATTACTAACTTTTGAATTTGAACACAATACTGTTTTTAAATTCTTTACAAACTGGCGTGTTATCTTAGTCACTAATTTAATATAAAAACATAAAAAAGAAGTGTGCAAACATCAAACATGACATCATAATGTAATACAAGATCACCAAACATGATCATGGCACATCCTAAGTGTATAGTGTGCTGTGAAATATTCCCCATACCTCTAATTCAGGTAAAATTGTATCACTAAATCATTAAAAACAATAATAATATTAAATTATCCACATATTTACAAACAAACAGCTATATTAGAAAATATACATATTTACACATAAAAAATTTATACATGAATTCACTTTATGTCTTAACCCATATTTGTGAAAAATAACAATAAAAAACAATCATATGCTTAAATATGATGTTCACAAAATTAATAATAATTAATAATCATCATGAATTTTCATCATGGCTTGGAGATCTGCTGGCTATAAAATAAATTGTGTTGACCCAAATTACAACAACAGACAACACATATAGCATGTGTACTTTACAAGATGGTACAATGTAGTGACTACATTAGGAACAACAAACGTGTATTTATAAATTAATAACAAATTAATTAACCTGATCATGAATTATAAACTTAAAGCTCTAGTGTCATTCTTAATTGGGCATCTTATAGGTCTAGATTTCTTTACTAATTGGGAATTAATCCACACATTGCTTCATTGCTAAAATTGTTTAAAATCAACTTCATGTTATTTCATTTTGTTAAAATTAAACTTAAGATAAATGTTGAGTCAAAATGTACAATCATTGTGCATAATCTTGATGGAATGTTTAAGTTACAATATTTTACAAAAAAGTTAAATCACATTTAAAAAAAAGAAGTTATGTGGGTGATATCAAGAGAAGTTTATATGGGTACAGCCATACCAATTAAAAAATAAACGGCAGCAGCCGCTATAATACCCTTACATAAAAATGGACTAACTGTAAAAATACAATACATGACATGTATGATGGAATAAAGCACATTAACATTGTGACTGCTGTTAAATTATTAAAACATGAAACCATATTCAACCTAATAAGCACCCATGTCTCTATAAGCGCCCCTTCCTTTTCAAGCATCTACGGTCCTGTATGATAGCTTAGATCCATTACAGGAGAGCATTACATTATTGATTCACAGTGTCCTGTATAATAGCTTAGATCCATTACAGGAGAGCATTACAGTACATTTATTCACAGTGTCCTGTATAATAGCTTAGATCCATTACAGGAGAGCATTACAGTACATTTATTCACAGTGTCCTGTATAATAGCTTAGATCCATTACAGGAGAGCATTACAGTACATTTATTCACAGTGTCCTGTATAATAGCTTAGATCCATTACAGGAGAGCATTACAGTACATTTATTCACAGTGTCCTGTAT
>JAUMGZ010171609.1:0-26801 GCA_032359645.1 Pododesmus macrochisma | reverse complement strand
GCAAGGAAGCCTGGTGTAGGGTCTATGATAAGCAAGGAAGCCTGGTGTAGGGTCTATGATAAGCAAGGAAGCCTGGTGTAGGGTCTATGATAAGCAAGGAAGCCTGGTATAGGGTCTATGATAAGCAAGGAAGCCTGGTGTATGGTCTATGATAAGCAAGGATCTGGTCATTTGATTTAATGCATGTTGCAGTACTTTAAAATAGCTCATCAATTATAGAAAAGTTAATCATATAAAATGCTCAACTCCTACCTAGAATTTAGGAATCTCCTAATTTGATATATTGCACAGCCTACATTAATACATTAGTATAGTGTACAGCCTACATTAATACATAAGAGTATATAAAAAGTTTATTATTGATGGAAAATGTATTTTAACCATTTCATAGACATTAAGGGCTATTTAAATACACCAAAAGATTGAAAAGGCAGTTAACACACATTAGTTCTATTAGAACTTAAATATTATATATTTATTGTGCTTAAATCCTTGTTGGGATTCTGATAAAAGGGAAGCAAAAATTCAACATACAGTATTTAACCTTTTTATATCACTAATGATAACATATTTCTGCAATTGCCACAAAGTTATCATCATTAAGGAAGAAAAACAATTACAGGTATAAATCACTTTGAGACATTGAGATAATGACGACAGGTTCAGAACCGGTGATGAATTGCCACTGGCACAAACAATGCCAACATTGTTTTTTTAGATTCTCCAAATACCCAGACTTGATTGACATATTTCATCTCCTAACAGAAGGAACTATACAAGATATATTGTTGTTGCTTTATTAGAACCTCTGATTAGTGAGAGAGAAGATACAGTTGTTTATAGGGGGATATAGGTGGCCTTATCTCCGGTGCGTCAGGTTGCTGGCCATGAAAGCTTTCAAGATGATATTCCCCTTTTTGCCTTTTGGTCTGAAAGCTTAGTTGTGTTAGTTTGGATGAAATATTGATGTACTTATAACCTTTCACATGCTGCAAAGTTATACAGATAAACTTTGGATACTCTCCGACCCTTTTGCCTTTTGGGATGTCAATCCCAGTGAAGATGCTAACCAATGTTTCACTTGCTAATGGTAGCTAGCTGATACTGGAAATTGTCTTATTCTGCAGTGTTAATTTCTGTAGGAATATTTTGTTAATGGTATTCTCATCAAGACGGCTTATTTTCTTCATTATTCAGATGTGTACATGCAGTTTATTCTGTGATATATTATTTGTGAATCATCTTTTAGTTTTGAAGTGAATAATGCAACTTTCTATAGAGAGTCTGTTTACTGTGATTTAGTGACTTTGAACTGGTACTTTAAATATCACATCACATTGTCTAGAAGAGTTTTCAGGCTTATGCAAAACATTAGTATTTAATGGACTTAATCCTAGTGCAAAAAGTTAACACGGCAAACATTATGTAATTATAATCTTTCAAATTCATTATATACGTGTATATGCAATTTTGATATTAAAGTTTCTTAATTAAAATTATACAAGAAGCACTTCACATCCAATTAACATTCAAGGTTGCCTTTTGATGCTCAGTAATTTAGTATCACTGTTAATTTGTAAAAAAAAAAAAAAATTAAGTGTGAACCGAAAAATCATGCAGCAGCATTATGATAATATTGACTGTGATTTCGTAATATTGAGTTAAATATGCATTGATTTTATGAATATTAGTCCAACGTTCACACGAGCTGAGCCTCGCAGCATCGACTCATATACATGTTTGGAATTCTACGTTAAATGGTGAGTCAGAAAGAGAATGCTTTGTTGGTTAATATCTTGTATGATGCAGTAAATTGGAAATTATATTGGGCTATATCTGTTAGAGGATGCCTTGATTGACTGTAGGAATGTATAACTACAAAGCGACTGATGCCGATACTATAGTTAACATGTACAGGCACTGTTTGTTAAACTACCAGTAACAAACCCTTATAATGGTAGTATTGGGTGTTTTATAATTAACTATTTTTAATTGATATTGAGATATGTTGATGGACGTGCGAGATAAAAGTTGTTTTGTTTGGTGTATTTGCTCAGCTGTTTCTTGTAGAGTGGAGTGGTGCTGTAGTGATCATGGGTGTAATGTCAGTACTTGCACATTGAAATTCCTCCCAGTGTAAACAGCATCCGTAGCTGCAGCTTCTGCAATTCTGGGTGTGTCTGAGGGTTTCTTAGAAATGTTTTGTACATGCAAACTTGAAACCTAGACAACAGACTCATTCACACATGGAATGTTGTGTAGTTTATAAGATCTAACAGCTATATGATGTTTGAACGTCTTCCATTTCTGTGATGCTATATAATGGTGAATCTTGGTGTATGTGCACTATGATATACTTGGTTGTGTAAGAACAGTCATAGATAGTGGATATATCATAATACTGTTAAATAATGAAATTACTTATAGTTATCTGTTGTCTTTGTTTTAGGAATTTGAATGTGGTGTCCAGTTTGGCGGTACAGACAAGAATAAACAGGAATGGTCATTTACCTTGTATGATTTCGATGGACATGGAAAGATTACCAAAGAAGTGAGTAGCATTCAAGCTGTTGTGCATGTTACTGATACTGCATTAACTTTATATGTCCACAGATAACATCTAATGTCAATGTCACTATCTTAATTATAAATGTGACATTAAATAAAATTTCACTGAAATATTCAATAACAGCTTGCATTGATAGATGATTACCAGTGATAAGATTTACGTGATGAATTGTTCATGTAATAATAATTGTGCACACACTAGAATTCAGATTTCAAGTATTTAAATTTATTTAAACAACAACACTACAGAATATCTAAAGGTGTTTTCTACCAATAATCATTATTAGACATCCAGGTATGAAATTATAAAGTGGCTTATATTTGACAAATTCAAGAAGTTTAAGAAAAATAGTACCTTCATTTCTGGTGTTAAATGAGAAAGGACAAAAGTTGTAAAGATTCTATGTGTCATATCAACGTAAAGACTTGCTAGTAAAGTGCTGATTTTTATCTTTTTCTATATAAGGACATTTCTAGTGTAAAAACGTATAAATGTTGACCTCCTTTCTTGAAATCACAAAATCGTTGAAATGTTGACATTTTATATAATTAAATTCGAGATACACATTCAGTTTTTCGCGATCTTGTAATGAATTGTAATAACGCAGCCTATCTTATGCATATCTCTGCCTTGGTTTAAATGCTTTTAAAATATCAGTTCTTGAATCAGCTTTAAGATTCCTGGTATCAACTCATAAATGTATTTTACGAAGATATTGTGTTGTAAGAAATCAGGGTTACCTGAACTCTTGTTTGATAACTTATAACCTTCCTGATTTATGATTCCTTTCATCTAGAACTGAACATTTAAAAAAAATATTGTGTTGAAAATAGAATTACATTTCAATGATATACAAAGACGATAAAAAGTCTCTTGAATGATGCACTAATACATCCAAAATTAATTTTTTTGAAAGCACAATTCACCCAGGATAACAAATAACATGGAAATCATATTTTTGTTATGATCAAAGGCCATATATACATAATTGGCCCATTATCTATGATCTATTGCCAACCTACATTTAATTTGGTTATGTCATGATAATAAGGCTGTAAATGAGGTTAAACATATTCACAGATATTATAAAGCCGTACATGAATTATATTGTAGTGTATGCACCTCAACTGATAGAAATAGTCAGGGTCCTCTAAAAAAGTGTTGAATAAAATCAAACTATAGAGTGAAAAATCTCACATTAAAAATTGTGAATGTATTTATCATGTTGCCGTGAGTGCATTTATCATATTGCCGTGAGTGAACTTACAACAGACATTGCCCTGTAGAACTGATACATCAGACCACACAGCAGACGTGACTTATAATGGTGATGATCCACACAGATGCACCGATCTGTCTTTATTAATCAAAGAATTCTTGGTGCAGGTAATTTGCATTGGTGACAAAACTTATAACATGAAAAGCTCATAAGATGTCACTATTTTTAGTGCAGAATTAAGAACCCAATGTATATTAAGTATTTTCTTCGTTTTTTACCTCGTAATTTCTTTGAAGTGAAAACACCTAGACAAAGTGAGAGGAGACAAAAAAGTATTTAAGATTGACAGTGATAGGACCGTATCAAACACAGCAGTGCAAGCAGACGTCATATTAAATATAATCCACAATCATATGAATCAGTTCAACATCAATCATTTACATGTTTATGGATAATTTGCATAATTACATAGAATGTGACATGCTCTGTATGTTTGTTTGGGAGAACAGTGTTGTGACACGTCAGAGACGACATCTCGGACTATATTGTTGTAGTGACTGTCACATTGTGCCCCAGTATTGTTTGACATTCGCCCGAACTGTTACGACACTATCTCTAGTATCTTGTAACGGTCAGGACGTATGGGTTTCATGAATATTTATGACAAGCCCTGATTCAAAAGCTTATTGAATGTATTCTTATTGATACTTTTGATTTAAGGTGTTGCCTTGTGCCAGTTTTGACAAGTTGATCATAAATTAAAATTTTATAAATGAAATTAAAAACAACATTTGCCCTTCGGTTGTTACATATCAGGTCAATTGTCTTGCTCACTAGGGATTTACATTTCACAAATAACTGCTAAATCAGATTCTGAAGACATCCTTTGAAGATTTTTTGTTGAGCATTTTGCTGTGTAATAATGAGATATTTGAAATGACAACATTAATTTTGTCATTATAGGTAGGGAACGTATGCCAAAAACATCTTTAATTATGTTAACAAAAATAATATATATATTTATATTTGCATTAAAGTAATAAATTAATTTAAGAGGCCCTTTGTTAGTTGAAAAAGAAGAAAATATGTCTTTCAGTTGAGAACTTTTAAAGAGTTCAGAGGACACTTTATATCAACCTTAGCAGTATGTTGAATTTGAACTAGAACTGTTCAATCCATAATCAGTTCTTTCCTGCATTAGATGGTTAATTTGTCCCCTAGGTTTTTTCAGACTAAGACCACTAACCAGTGCTTTTTGTTCCCATGTAATTTCAAGGCTGAATATTCATACTAGACGTGGGTTGAAGTGAGGCTGTCGAGTGCCTTTACTTTAAAGAGAAATGAATTGGCATGAATGGTAAACCATCACATATTCTAAGTGGAATTATCTCATAAAAATTGGGTTGCAAATGCTGACAGTCTACAAGCCATCTCCATTACAAATAATTAATACACTGAACAATCTTTGGAATGGCAGTCTCTAAAAAGTCTCTCTAAAAAGTCTCGGACTTGACAATCTGTTAATGCCAAACTGTCTTGCAATTGAGCAAAGAGTCTCTGGAATGAAAATTCCTAAAATTGTAAAATTTCCTCTCAACAGGTTGTCCCTATACCTGTTATGGTATATGTGTTGTGTTTTGTGTAATTAGAGAATAATTTATACCTATGTGCCTTATGGTACACACCCATCCTAATATTGACTTTCAACTTTGAGAGTTTGCCAGGAGGTACTGGTCAAAATGTTTGGCACATCTTGTTACTTGACACTAATGAGATTATATATCTGTCAATTCTCAAACCAAGTAAACAGTTTACTGCTGAGTTGTTTCCGTGAAATATTTTTTTATGATGTGCATTATGATAGCTGAAAGTTTTTTTTATAGCTGAAAGTTTTTTTAGGATTGGACTTTTGTGTGTGAGTATAAAAACAAGCAATAAGGCTGTCTGGTCCGGCAGATGATTGGGCATCGCAGGCAGATTCCTCAACAATTATCTGGATAAAGTACAAATTTTAGTATTGTGCAAAGTTTGTTGCCGTTACTTTAATTTTGTTTTCATGGAAACTTGATGGCCCAGTAATAACAAGTTAAGGTCACTCGAGCCATTACTTTATACACTATCTATTAATCAGCGGAAAAATAATGTAAAACTCCCATTTTCCTTGGAAAAGACAGCAATTTTATCGCACTTAAGAAATCTGCACAGGAAGTACATCATAATTCTGGAAACAAATCGTTTACGTTTTGTTCCTTCCTCGAGATAACCAATTTTTTTTGCAGTCAGTTTTATTAGGAATTTGTGATAGCATCCATTTGTATATAGATAAGACAGAGCAGATAAACTGGCGTGATATTCAACAATAGAACAAATGTTTAAGGTACAAATAACCAAGAAATGGTTGATGATGATAAATTCATAGAATGCTTGTCAGGTATTTTCTAAATTTCTGTATTTAAAAAAATTATGTTTTTGAGGAACTGAATTTAAGCAGAATTATTTGTATATATATACATGTATATAGTGCCTTGTTTTTGGAGTAAAATGTCAGTATTGAATTCATATTATCAACCAGATATTGCAGAGAAAGTATAAATTCTACCTCTATTCACGTATGTTTACACAAGCATGCCATTTATCTATAAATCACAGGAACTTTAAAAACCATTGTATAGAATATAGAGATTGCATCCTTGCAACTATCTGTTAAACACATATATTACAATTGTATTCTTAAAGTAAAGGAAAAACATACAGACTCCATCTTTATAGGTACTTTGTATGTTTAAAATGTCTGTGAAATATAATTGTCTTCGTAGAGTATTAAAGATTCCTTACTTTTTGTTAAGGTATTAATTCGCTGAAGCTGAACACTTAAAGTTAGACCATTGTACTTTTGACAATCATCCTCCATTTAGACATGTAGATTTAAAACATTGGCCTCCTCCAACTTTATGCATATCAAGTTTAAAGGCAACCAAGCAGTTATCATATCATAAACATTTCTCATGAAATAAGTTAATAGGTGTGATGGAATTTCTTTACTTTTCGTAGACATCTTCATGTGTTTTGTGCCAGGAACGGGAGGCTGCACACAGAATGTTCTACCTAGCTTTCATACATATCAATTACAATGCTATACCATTACAGTCTCTAAGATATATTCACTGAAGAAATCACCACAAAGTCCAATGTGTAGGAAATAAACAAATTATTTGACCTTTCAGTGGACCCCTACCTCACATCAAATGAATCAACATCTGTCTTGCAAGGCAAATCACATGTTATATAAAGTTAAAAGCTGTATTTTATTGGGTGTGCAGTTTGGTGCAGATATTAAGGCGTTAGAAATCTGTGCAATAAAATGGACAGCATTTAAAATGGGATCTTTTGCAGCTTGAGTATGTCATGACATCACATTTGGGTGTTATAAAGCCTTGTGATTATTTATATAATACAAATGTACCTGTAATGTCTGTCTGTTGCTGTCTAAGGTTCTGTACAGTTCAACATAGTAATATACTTGTCAGTAAGTCAATTTCACAATGAGATTTGTTTATGGAAGTGTTGTAATTTCAAAGTTTGTTTTTTGTGTCTGGTATTACAAAAAAACAATTCAATTCAATACCTCTGCAAACTGTCATTTCTCTAGATCAACTTTTGATATCAGAAATGAGTTAAACTATATCAAAATGCATGCTGCCTTGAAAATAAAACTCAGATCAAATATTCTTGGTTAGAAATTAAAAGATATTCATTTATCTGAATTTCATTGTTTAGTCTTTTGATTAATTATTTCACTAGATTTTCTTATTAATTACTGGTAATTTTATTTCCAGGATCTTGCCAGTCTACTGAAGGCTCTGTATGATGCAGTTGGCTCCTCAATAAAAATACCAGCAAATGGTACAAAGACATTAAAACTAAGGCTAACTGTTGGCCAAGATGGCTCGCAGTTACCAGGTGACATCCAGACCACACAGTTAAAGGTCAAGGACTGTAGTAAAGAAAAGGTCAAGGACTCTAAATCAAAAGAATCTCCAAAATCAAAAGAGTTTGCAAAACTTAACAATTTAACAAGGACTCATGTACAAATGCCAATAAAGTGTACAAACAGTGAAGTTCAACAAAGTCAAAATCAAGTGCCAGTTCAAACTTCAGTAGGGGTCAATCAGTGTCAAGGTCAAAGTTCAACAGGGGTTAATCATTGTCAAGGTGTTCTTTGTAATAAGCGAATACAATTAACCACAGAAGAGCAGCAGGAACTAGTGGAATTGGTTCAGGAGAACATGGAACGGAATCACATCAAGCAGTTGAGGTAACTAGTCTTTTAAAGTTGACAAAAAGCACTTGACTGAAAGACTATATTTATTATTTACACTAAAATTAGGTGACCTATTTTGATCATGCTTGGTGGGTATCTACCAATTAATTGTAGGTGTAAATCTTCACAGGATATATCTCCTTATGACTTGTGAACAAGCAAAATGGCTATAGTGTCGCTTGAATTATCTTAAATGGTTGACCAGGCAGGTATTTTGAAAATCTTGTAAAATCTTGACCAATCATTTTAAATCTGGTTTTGATAAAAACTTCTGTCATGAAAAAAGTACCTATCAAAATGTGTTTAGTTTTGTATTGTTACTGGGTTGTCTCCCATTGACCTTAACTTGTTGAGAAAAACTCAATTGAATGATGAAAGATTAAGACTTAAACTTTATAGAAACATGGCAAATACAATGTGGAGGTAAGAAAGGTCAGAAAGGATGAAAGTTTGAGGCCCGACAAAGATCAGCAGATCCTTCGAGGGGAGGGGCTTGGGGGCGCTAAGCTGGCGGTCCCATGTACAGGGATTTTAACCCCCTGGCACGATAAAGATCCCCATGTAAAGTTTGATAGAAAAGAAGGCGGAAACGCCGTTGCATGGGCTCATACTTCTTTCTGAACTATTTTGTTTCTATTTCCCGTTCTGTCACCGCTTCTCTTCCTGTCTTATCTTTTGGTTTTTCTCTTTTGGTCTTTTGTCACGATGACATTATGTCCACAGTTGTGTTTATTTCTGTTTTGCGTGCTGGTAGGTTTGGTATTAAAATTATTAGATAATTCTCAATGGTTGAAGATATAAAGACAAATTTGGAACCAGAAAAATAACTTTCAAATTGTCAAAAAATGAATTTTAATGTAAATAGACCCAAGACTAGAACTAGAAGAACAACAGGACATAAGGGACAGGAAAAAGAGGAAACCTCATGTTGAATTCACCCTTCACAGTTAAGTAAACAGTTCAAATTATACAGTTTCTATCAGTTAGAGATGTCAATAAATTGTCATTGCTCTAGCTGGTACACTAAGCTTTTAAAAAGCATAGGAATTTACATGTGTTTTAACAAGCATCTGAGGAATTGGAAAAAAGTAAAATGATCAAATACAATGTTAATTATTACAGGAAGCTTAGAGACTTGTGGGATGCTAGGATATAATTTCTAATGAAATGTGTCTTTGACGTCCTTTGAACTATCGAAATGCTCTCATATGACAAAGTAGAACTGAATGATATTTGATGAATATTTCAGAAGTTAAAACATGACTTATTTGAGAAAAAGATATTTTTCAATTACCGCTATTTACAAAAACTCCATTAAAAGAACAAAGGGAAGCGTATCAAAGTTAAAGAAATTTACAGGTCTCTAGGGAATAATTAACTAATAAATTGGAACTCTTCAGCTGAGTGAAACTAAATAAGGTACCATCAATAGTTGACAGTTTCCATGACAGTGGTTTATGTGGCTAGGTCTCAGACCATTGTTATTACCAGGTTATTCATTGTACAGCTTTTAGACCAGTTTCCAATCTACTGAGCCTTCTTTGATATTATCTACATCAAAAAGTGACGGTACCTTTAGTATTGATCCTAATGGCTCTTTATGGACACATGGGTACTTACATATGCCCTTTGAAGTTGACATCACCAAAGGCCGCCATTACCATCAGACATTATTCTGCAGTCCTTCATTGTTTTCTGTAATAAATATTTTTCTTTGAAACTTGTCTCACATTTTCACACTTGTGTGAAGTTTCTCTTGAGCTAAATCGCAAGGTAATTATTTTGTTGTTAAATCACCTGTTATAGGTGTGAACAGAGTTTTCATTTGAATGTTGGCGCTGCCTGCTAATTACAAATGTTATTTTGTTATTTTAACAAAGGAGTGCTAAAAAATTCTTTCAATTTTCTTTTAGTTTTTATTTGAAGATGATGGAAATTTTTTTGTATAGACATTTGAGTTTTTGGTGAGCTTTTTTCTTGATTCTTTTTCTCATTTTTTCTGAATAAATATTTTTTACGATTTTGATGAAAGAAATGTTTACCAATGATTGACTTGGATGACTGCTAACATATATTTGCTTCTTGTCAATTTATTCGTTTGTTACATGTACCTTGATTGGGCTTGACTTTTTGCCTCAATTTGTTCATATTTAAGTGGCTTTTTGTACAATATAACATTCAGTACAGATTTTTAGTACTTTAAAACATATTCTGTAATCATTTGGTAATTTTTCCAAATTAAAAGCATGGAGAAAAGTCTTATTATATAATTTGTGTTTCCAGGTTTAAAAAAGTTAAAAATATCTACCTATTGAACAAAACTGTATCTAATAAATAGGGAGTTTAAATGTGAGTTTCTGTGTTTTAAGAAAGTTTGATGTATTTTTGCCTTTTTATCGCATAGTTTAAACGTTGTGATCAGAGAAGTGTCTGTATATATCTGTGTATATTGATCGGGACATTGATCATCCAACCTTTACACGACCTGTTGTCCTGTGATTGAAGGATTGCCATTCTCATACCTAAGTCAGCTATCTGCTTCGTTTGTAAAAGTAACAGAAGAAAGAATAAAAGAAGTTTCATTCATTTTCCACTTTGATGTCTATCTTTGATCTGAAGCCGGCAGCATTGTTTAAAGAAGCCAATCAATCGAAACTAATGAAGCCTTATGTTGTTTCTGTCTCCTAGAGAGTTCTAATATCATACAGTTCATGTCAACAGGGAATAAAGTTTGTTTTCCGTGCAATATTCATTCACTTTCGGACAGAACATAATATTGCAGGAAACGTTTCTGACCATTTCATGAAAAAATTGATTTTCCGTTATTTTCGCTAATTAGTTATCAATTCAGACATCTTGTTCACCTATGCGTTTTACACTCTCATAAACCTGTGTCGTTAGGAACATGAAAAGCCCACGTGACCAATGAAGCGTGTTGTAATACCCGGAGCTATACTGGCTTTCTGTCATGATTATACAAACTTCGTATGAACTACACTGATTTAGGTTCCGATATTCGTGTATCAAAATTTCAATCAGGGATATTTTTATGAATTTGAATGCTTGAATAAAAGATGGACAGAAAAAATTTAAGTAAAAAAAATTGAAGAGTTAAGGTTTTAAAAATCTATTTTAACATGTGTTCACTCAGAGAATTGATAATGCAGTGTATCTGCTGTGATAATTAATACATATCTTAGAAAGATCCAGAGATAAAAATTATTTGTTAAAGTTGCAAAAATACTATGGCAGCCAGAGCCAAAACTTGTTGATTTAAGTTCTATTCCATACATGTATATCATAACATTGAACTCAACTTCAAGTTATGACTAAATTGTCAAATGAAAAACACTAAATGAAAAAGTATTCCTTAATAAACAGAGTAAGAAAAAATGATTTACATTTGTATAGGTAATATGTGGTATAAGATTGTATAACAACTTTACTATGAACAATATAAGTACATGTACTAATTAGTGTCCCCACTCACATTAATTTATCATATTGTACATGCAAATACATAACAGGAGTGGTGCCCCCTGGTGGTAATATCAAATAACTTGACAGATTTTATGAATTAGTGTTTATCATATGAATACAGTTCACAAACATAGTCACCATGTGTTGGAAAGTTTCACTTTGAAGTATGGGATGCTGGGCTGATACAGCCAGCCAAGGTATAGGATAATATAGGATTACTATTAGGAGCTGCTTGCTTATTCACTCAAATTGATTTGCCAAGAGTGGATCAAAGGAGTCCTTCATTGCATCAAAGAGAATCTACAACACTTCAAAGCTTTTAGAAAGATGAACAAGACTGTTTGTACTGCCTTTGTTCATATAATGTCCTATTCAATAGAAAAATACAAGTTTTATCCACATAATTGTATGATCTATAATTTGTGTATCATGTCTACTGAAAACAATGAAGAGTTCAGACGTCCCTGTTGCATGGTATTAAAGGGAGCGGAATCAACGGAATCATTGCTCAATGTTCAAATTGAGTATAAATAGAGATGTAATTAATTGCCAGAAAGCTTTTCTAGATGATGTCCCCTGCAGATTATACCCTCAGATCCAAGTTTTATTATCCTGATAAATTAGGTTACCTCCCTTTGAAGAGCGTATAATAAAACTGTCCTTTTAGAGCATGCCTTGTCTCATGGTGGATATAAAACTGTTTTTGTTTTAGCTGATTAATCAGTCAGATAATCAGGAGTAGTATACATGATGATATTATGTTGGCTTTTTAAGTGTTTAATAGCTTTGATGAATTGACAGCGTGGTGAAATTGATTAGAATATCGTAAAGATTGTTTTATTTGACGTGATCAGCGTGGTTAACATTCTCTACTGACTATATCCCACAAACACATTAAGACTCTAGAGCATGCTTCTGATTTTGAGAGTATTTTAACTAATTTCTCATATCATATAATGAATTCATAGTGAATCAAACTACCCACCTCATGTCGACATTAAATATTTAATACAAAGCTATCTATATTTTATGTATGAATATGTTCTGTATTAAGTGATATTTGTACTTTAACACAAGTATTGATATAGGTGAAATATTGATTTCTTTAATGTTCTGTTTGTATAATTTACCAGTAAATGGAACTTAATACTTGTAGTTAATATAATGTTCTCGCTGTAAGGAGAACTTTATCAGCGAACCAACTACATGTACATCCCAGCTCCATTTTATCACAACTCCATGTTATGCAGGCTTCTAAGTGCCCCAGCAATTTTTTGTGACATTTTCATGTTGAAAATAGTCCAACTCCATTTTTACTTATAGCTACTTGTTATCCCATCTCAGTTTTATCGAGGTTTCTGTTTTGCCTCAGCAAAACTTTATTCCAGCTCCTTGTTAATTGCATCACCCATATGTTTAACATATGATGTTCCTATATTGTATATTTATGTTAGAAATACAGATCAGATGTAATCAGTATTCATAATTGTAAATACAATGTATATATAAATCTTTAATATTTTTACATTGGATTTTGTCGTTTCAGGCGTCACCATAGCGACTGTAAGGGTAATGGACACGAGCATTCGCACCACAAGAGGCGTCATCGTGGACATTCTGCTCACCACAACAACAGTAGTAAGAACAAAACATCCAATATTAACGTGAATCTTAACACAAGCTCAAAAGACAATAACACTGGTGCTAACATGACCGTTACGGAGGAGGATCAAGCCAAGGAGAGTCAGGATCGGAGAAATTATTACCTAGATCTAGTAGGAATTGAACATAATGCAATCACTAAGTGTCAGTCGTTCACGAACAATCAACTGAAAAAATCTCACAGTGCTCACCATCACAGGTCGCGGTCACATGAAACCAACAAAAAATGTGACAATTTAAAGCGTGAATCCGATAATAAAAACAAGGAAATGGTAGAGCAAGTTGTAGAGGTTCCTGAGACAAGTGCAAAACCTGATCATTTGAGATCAAGATCATTTGATCCACAAGAAACTGTAGTAAGGTCACCAAAAGGTCATCACAAATCTGCTGGTTCTTCACCACATAAACATGGCCGATTTAGGCCGGTGAGTCTACCTGTGCCAGAGGCTGCGTCGGCTCATTACCATCGGCGACATAGGCATCGAGAGAAAGACCATGACATGGCCATGCAACAGGTTGCTGAGTGGATCGAGAGGCAACACAAGCTTGATGCTGAGGGACAACAGATAGTAATACAACGTCACGAGCATCATCACATACACGAGCACCACCACCATCATCACTATCACCACTACTACGAAGCATGAATATTTACTTACACACCTGCTATCAGTAGTTATAGACAGGATATACACCAACACCAACACCATCACAATTTCTATCATCACTTTTCATTAAGACTTTAATGAAACTTAAAAACACTTACACCACTATTTAGGTGTCGATAAAATGGAACATTTACACAGACAAACTCGCTATAACTACTATTCTGTATGAAGCATTACACAATTTAAAAATACTCAATTTAAGTGCACTGATGTGTTCTTAAATGATCTTGAAAATGAGGGTTGAAAAAATGGCAACATATATATGTGACAATCATTTAATAAAACTCTTTTACATATAAAATGTGTACATTACTGCCTCATAATTAAAGCCTGACAATGACAAAATGGCAACATTGTATGTGACTATAGCTTTGTGATAGCTATTGATTGGCTATTAAAAGAAGTGCTCATTGTTGATTGGCTGGTCACAGAGGATGATGATGAATGAAATTGTAAGGAGAGCTAAATTGCAGTGTTGAAGAAAGTTGTTAATTGTCTTAAAAGTTGAAAATTTCACTGCAAGAATAGAGTTTTGCAAATTGTAGTATGTTGATCAAGCATATTTATAAACAGTGTAGGGCATAGACTACTGGTGCTGCCATCTATTGGAAATGATTTCCATTAAAAGTGAATGCAGATATAATGAAAATGTCCTATATCAATGTGTTCAGTTTTGCAACTTTGATCAGTGTAAGAAATGTTAATTTTTGACAGCAGTGTGAAAAAAATGGCATGTGCTAACAGACACACTTTGTTTCCAATTCTACCTCCATGACAAAAGGCCATTATAGAAGGGGAGATAATACCTCATTTCTCACATGACTTATAATTATGAGGGCTAATTATAAAATCTTGGTGTATTCATTTTCTTGTTTATACAGTGTATTTTATATATCAATCCTATACCGTATACGGATGTGAAACATAACTTTTGAAGAATTGTGCAGCCTCTAATTGTTGTCGTAGAGAGGATTTCGGACAAATTATGGTTGACTTTAGTTAACCTTACAATTGTTTTGAAGAATTCACATGTTGTTTAAATGACTATAATTTAAGATATAATGCTTTGATGTATCACAGGAAAGTTTCTTAAACAGATTTACAGTTAACTTTCATGCAGTTCTAGTTTATTAACTACATTGTCTGTTTTACTTTAAACAGATGGTCATTTGTGTTTTGTTTGCTGGACATGACACAGATAGATTAAGTCATGACAAATTAAAACAATGTGGAAATAAAATTGGTGAAAAAATTGTATTCAGATGACATGGCTGCACCACAGACCACCAATGACCAACACCAGTCATGCTGTCTGTGTGTGTGTGTGTGTGTGTGTGTCAATGTTCACATGTATTTATTGTAGCATAGATAAGCTTTATGTGATATTGTTTTGTGATTTGTATTACTGCCGTAACAGAATTATCACTTTGTAAAGCAACTTGAGTTTTTGTCTACCATATTACTGTATATATGGACCAGGTATTTCTGCCCGGTATCTGTTATAGACTCAGCTTACAGATACTCACATGTATATACTATTTTGCAAATATGGAAACCTGGACTTTGCTCTCTACTGTGTAAAGGGAGATCACTCTTTCTACCTCATCATTTATGTATGATCTTTGTTACTGACTGGTTCTCTCCCTTTGTTTGTTTTGCCTTGTACTCTGTGAATACAACTTGAATTGTAGACTGCAGCACTGGTAGAGAAAAGTAAACAGAGGGTAAGAACCAGTCTAATTTGTGTTAATTTTGTATGGAAGCGCTATTAAAACTATGTATTTTGAGCTCTTGGATGCATGTTTACAATACCTGACAAATGAACACTATCGTTCTGAGATAAAAAGAGGTGCTCATTTTTCTAAGATCTTTCTATAAACAAGACTATTACTGACAATGTATATGTTTGTGTATACGAGTGTTGTATGTGAGGTAGTGTTTGTCAAGTACACATCTGCCCAGATGTTGAAAAAGAGATTGGAAAATTATGTTTGAATACCAGGTATATAGTTATTTATTTCCTAGATTTACAGAGTGTGTGATTAGGTGACAGTACTAAATCAAATTTAAAAACAAATCGAAAATAGAAACTGTATTTTGTAGCTATTAAAAGCACTGTACTTTATGAATAAAACCTTGATGGATTTGAATAATTATGGATTATTTGGTAATCTTACTTGTTTTAGTTCAAATCAAGTCATTATTGTAATAATTTTTACACAATAAGAATCTAACCAATCCAGGATGAATATTTAAATGAAGGATTTATATTAAGTGTGAAAATGAATAAATTAAAATGCATTTCAGCTGTTAAAGATTCTGTTTGATGATGTTGTTGTTTGATTTTAATGTAAATAAGCACCATCAGAACTTTTGCCATTTATAATAAATACCGAAGAATACATTTATTTATATATCAGTTACCGAAATTATACATATATTTCCAGTTGTTATGGTTTCTCTTTTTGTTAAACATTCATGTTTTACAAGATATTCACGCCATGTTGACCCAAATAGAGTCTTTATAAAGAACACTTAGTACACTTCTCTGGTCAGAATACCTTGGAAGAGGTAAATGTTGTTATAAGGCTATCTGGATAGGTCAGTTGTAAGTCAATATTTACCGTAATGTCATGACATGCAAATTCTAGATACATTTTCTATCATGATCAAATTTTTAACAAAGGAGAATGGAAAGATTTGTATTGACTAGACATATGTTAATAAATGGTGTTCAGTTTTAAATGAATTACTTTTAATTGTTTGGAAGGCATTTAGTTTTGGAGGAATCATCTATTTGTCTGACATCTTTTACAGTGAGAGGTTTATGATATATGTTTGTTATTGTTTTTCTGTTATTTATTTTAATTGTAAATTCATTAATATATGTATATACAGATAGAGTTGAATTAAGAATAGAGAGAGGGGAAGGAAGAGATGGGGTTTGAGAGAGAGAGAGATAGAGAGATGAATGGAGGGTAGAGGAATATAGAGAATGAAGGGAAAAGAGAGAGAGAATGAAGGATGGCAAACAAAAAAGGAGAAGAAGGGAATTAAAGAGAGAATGAAGGTTGAGAAAGCAGAAAAAGGCTGAGGAAAATAGAGTGTTTTGTTGTGATTGATGTCCGTTACATATGACATTAGGTGACAACACAATGTTTAGGTGTGATATATATGTTATGCTATATAAGCTTATATATGTATAAACCTGTAAGACAATTGAATCAAAACTTTTGCTGTTCTGTATATCTCGTGTTCAGAAATAGAGCATGTGACTTTCTTTTATTATGAATTAATTTCTGTATTATTAAGATTTTTAAGCTGCATCTAGGCCTGCCTGTGTCTAGGTTTATTATCAAATTAAAATAATAAAATTGCAGAAATGCTAAAAGGTTAAAAATATTGTTTTAATTATTTTTTGATGTATTATATGTAGATGATGTTACAGTGCTGGACATGATAACAAATACTGACAAGACACAACACACTTTAAAGTAAATCAACAGAATAAAAGGCCAATATACTAGAAGTAGAAAAACCATTAATGAAAATCAATGAATCCATAGATCACATTCTGATAGCACACTGATGACACAATTTATAGCACTAATAACACATTGGTGACACTCTGATAACCAATTGATGTCTTCAGCGACCGTTCGGCCATTAGAACACTGATAACCCATTGATTATACACTAATAACACATTGGTGACAGACTGATAACCCATTGATTATACACTAATAACCCTTTGGTGACACACTGATAACCCATTGATTATTCACCACTGATAACCCATTGATTATACACTAATAACCCATTGGTGACATACTGATAACCCATTGATGATTCACCACTGATAACCCATTGATTATACACTAATAACCCATTGGTGACACACTGATAACCCATTGATTATTTACCACTGATAATCCATTGATTCTACACTATAAACCTATTAGTGACTGACAACCCATAGATTATTCACCACTGATAACCCATTGATTATACACTAATAACCTATTGGTGACACACTGATAACCCATTGATTATTCACCATTGATAACCCATTGACTAAACACTAATAATCAATTGGTGACACACTAATAACCCATTGATTATTAACCACTGATAACCCATTGATTATACACTAAAAACCTATTGGTGACAAACTGATAACCCATTGATTATTCACCACTGATAGCCCATTTGTGACACACGGATACCCCCTCCCCCTATTGATAATATACTGTTAACTTATTGATGACAAACTAATAACCCATCAATAATATACTGATAAACAATTGACAACACTCTGATAACCGACTTGTTGAAGAACTATTGATGACAAAACTGATGAACCATTGATGACAAATGGATAAAAAAAAACGTTGATGACAAACTGATAAACAAATCATTGATGACAAACTGATAAACCATTGATGACTCACAGAAAACCATTGATGACAAAACTGATAAACAATTGATGATAAACTGATAAACCATTTATGACAAACTGATAAACCATTGATGACAAAACTGATAAATCATTGATGACAAACTAATAAAGATTGATGACTCACATATTAACCATTGAGGACAAAACTGATAAACCATTGATGACAAAACTGATAAACCATTGAAGATAAAACTGATAATTTATTGATAACAAAACTGATTAACCATTGATGACAAACTGATAAACTATGAAGATAAACTGATAAACCATTGAAGAAAAAACTGATAATCCATTGATGACAAACTGATAAACCATTGAAGGCAAACTGATAAACCATTGATGACAACCTAAAAAACCATTGAAGACAAACTGATAAACCATTGAAGACAAACTGATAACCCATTGATGACAAACTGATAACCCATTGATGACAAACTGATAAACCATTGAAGACAAAACTGATAAACCATTGATGACAAACTGATAAACCATTGAAGACAAAACTGATAACTCATTGATGACAAACTGATAAACCATTGATGACAGACTGATAAACCATTGAAGACAAAACTGATAACTCATTGATGACAAACTGATCAACCATTGAAGATAAACTGATAAACCATTGAAAACAAAACTGATAACCCATTGATGACAAACTGATAACCCATTGATGACAAACTGATAAACCATTGAAGATAAACTGATAAACCATTGAAGACAAACTGATAAACCATTGAAGACAAAACTGATAAAGCATTGAAAACAAAACTGATAACCCATTGATGACAAACTGATAACCCATTGATGACAAACTGATAAACCATTGCAGACAAACTGATAAACCATTGAAGATAAACTGATAAACCATTGAAGATAAACTGATAAACCATTGAAGACAAACTGATAAACCATTGATGACAAACTGTTAAACCATTGAAGACTAACTGATAAACCATTGAAGATAAACTGATAAACCATTGAAGACAAACTGATAAAACATTGATGACAAACTGATAAACCATTGACGAAAAACTGATAAATCATTGAATACAGATTATACACTAAAATTATAAAGGCACTTCTAGAGGTCATGCAGTATAGAAATTTTTGTGTTGTGTCAGTAATAATTTATGTTGTTTAAATTGATTACTTCACTTAGGCAATATCACTTCTGTCACCTTATCTTGAACTGTGGTGACCTGACGTGAAGGGTTGGTAGATCAATAAAAGTCAGGGGTATGTTAACCCTGACTTGATCTGACGTTACCTAGGTTGAACAACCATGACTATGTTTGAAGTGGTGTGATTGGCAACCCTAGCAACACACACTCCCGTTCGAGGACATGCTCACATTACGCTCTCTAGCTCATGAACATGATCACATCACACCCTTGCACTCAATGACATGCTCATATTACGCCATCTTGCTCAGGGACCTGCTCACATCACGCCCTTGCGCTCAATGACATGCTCTTATTACGCCATCTTGCTCAAAGACATGCTCACATCACGCCCTCGCGCTCAAAGACATGCTCTTATTACGCCATCTTGCTCAAAGACATGCTCACATCACGCCCTTGCGCTCAATGACATGCTCTTGTTACGCCATCTTGCTCACGGACATGTTCATACCACACCCTCTCGCTCACAGACATGCCTACACCACACCCTCTCGCTCGCTGACATGATCAAACTACGCCCTCGCGCTCATAAACATGCTCACAACATGCCCTCCACTCAAGGTTATGCTCACATTATGCCTTCCCGATTACTGGTGTGCTTTAACAACTCGTTAGAAGTTGAAACTTATCCGAGTGTAATGATTGACTTGATGAGCCCGTTCAACAGAATTTCGTGGTAGAATTCGATATCTTGTTGAAATATTAAGACTTTATTTTCCAGTACGGAAATATTTAAATTTGTATGTTTGTTTTTTTTAATTGGGTTTCACCGTCACCGATATCGTGACAAAATGCCAAAGGAGAAAAACTAAACGAAAGGACAAGAAGAAAAGCGGCGACAGGAACGGGAATATAATGCAATAGCGATAGTTCAGAGAGAAGGATGCAACCACGCAACGGCGTTTTCGCCTACCCTTCTATTAAACTTTACATGATGGTCTTCATCGTGCCAGAGGTTAAAAAAAACTCGTACACGGGACAGACAGCTTAACGTCCACTACGAAGGAAGTGCTGATCTTTGACTGGCCTCTACCATTCACCCTAATAGTCTGACTTGGGGGCCCAACCAGAAACAAGCTTCCGTCAGCATACTTCTCAAGGTCATTTCAAGATTTCAAGATTTTATCAATAACGCTCAGATCAACATGAGGACACACATAAATTCAAGAATCAAACAAAGCACATGACAAGAAGTTTGTCAAAGACGATTTTTTGCCCTTTCACCTCTTCGCTGGAGTTCCTTAAGCTTTGTAACTAGGGCTGATCTTCGTTGAATTATTTCATGATAGGGATAGTGTTGGTATACGGTAAAGTACGGGTTGCCTTTCAGTTTTATAGAGGTACAGCTTTACAGACTCGTTCGTGGTCAGAGGAGTTCGCGAACTTTGCTATAATACTGCGTGGCTTACCACCATTGCGTGAACGTCGATACACTCAACCCTCCCTAACGGTGCCAAACACAGGGAAGTGAAATATTTAAAGGAACAGCGGGATATGATACTGGCGTAATAGTTATAATTAGTGAGTCTGCACATTAGCGTCTGATGTCGTTGTTGTTGTTGTTTTTTTTTTAAGTTTCACAACTCGTCCCCGCTTTTTATTTAGACATGTAATGTTTGAAATGTTCAACAAATCTTAAAAACCTAACTACAGCTACATATATAAACGCGCCGTGCAGCTCAGTAATATTTGGAAAAGAGAAAGCATAACGTAAACTATGAGAAGAGCTAACATTTCATTGAGTCAAAGTCGGGCTCCAACACCGCCGTAACCAATCACGGCACGCAGACAGATAAATGAACTAGTTTTAGGTAGAGCTGGAATTATTTACAAAGCCTACATATATGCTTGTCAGATTATATTTAATATAAAATATAATATTCATCACGCTTTGTGTACAAATCTCAGATAAAGAAACATCTACGGATTAAGGACATGTTGAAATAGAAAAAACGATATTTTGATATTATTCTAGAATTGGTCGTGATAGAAAACCGAAAGTTTCAAATTTTTTAAATTTTAAATGTGCCTGATACGCATCCGTAATTACCTTACACTATTATGAATTAATAATAAACGTGGATTGGTAAAAATTAAATGCTTAGGAAACAAATACATGTATATTGTAGTTGGCTTAAATAATGAGCAGTAGTGGACAAAGGATTGTAAATATTTTTTAAGGTTGCCTGCTTATTTTGGTTAAATCTTGATAAAAAAAATGGGGGAATTTATTTCAGAAAATTATTTATCCAAAACTTTGTTTTTATATGGGCATTACATGTAGAGACGTGACATGTTAGCTTGTGTGGAAGCTCTTCGGCGTTTTATTTTCAAATCGGATATTTTACTTGCGGTATGAAATATCCGATTTGAAAATAAAACGCCGAAGCTAGTGACATGTATGTAAATATCGACAGACGGAATTAAGCAATTAAGAAAATATGGAGAAAACAAATGAATTATAGACAAATCCAGAGGAAACCGAGTACGATACCCCGACAAACTTGACGCTAGAAGCGAGGTAACTCTTACATGTTTACCAGTTACCTTTCGGTAGTTTTTGGCAGTTGGATATCAAATTTCATAAAGATGTTTGATATGTCAGCGTGCGAATTCTAAGTCTCGAAAATAAACAAAACACGTAAATGTATTTTAAGCTAATTAAATATATACTTGTCCACTCAATCGAGTGTAGTATATGTATGTATTTCTCCAAGTTAAAACTTTACGACTTTGCCTTTTTGCACCCCTCTCTCAGTGTGGGTAACACACGATCGATACGTGGCACTCACGATACAGATGCTGAGCAAGATGGACGTACTTCAACAACTCGTGTTACTTGTGTGTGTGGCTACACCTTATATAAAGGTACGTACTGGTATTTAACATAGATTTATAAACTTTTATTTTTGCTTTTGCATAAATGAATTTTATTTGCTTTTTTTGAGTGCAGCACCATAAAATTCACATTTCATTTTCTTATCAAACTAATGTTGCCACGAGTACACATTAGTTCTTGTCGGAATCAACTGCAGCTATGCAGAATCATATAACAATTTAAGTAAAACTTAAGACAAGTTGATATTAGTAAATAAATAAGATATTACAAAATGTTGTCATTTAAAACAACGAATTTTCTGCAAGGTTTATTCAGTTATACAACGTTCGTGGTTATAAGAACAGCGAGGACCATTGTTTCAAAAACGGTGACGTGGATATTATAAAGTGAGTCGTCAGTTGTCTGTGAACAAAGCTTTACAGTATTATATATATACACTTATATTGCCTCTATCGGATATATGTTGTGAATGTGTGATTCATTAATAGAGTAAGAAGTCACACAGTTTACACTATAGACATACATCGCTGGACATGTCTTGAAACTCTATGTGGTATCTCAGCATGTCAAGAGCCCTTCTTTGTTAGTTGTCCATTCACAGTGTTAATTTCAGCAGGGGTCTTCTTAACAGATATTGTATTACATCCTCCTACCAGCACTGGGTTATCCTGATTAAATTCTGACATGTTTGTAATGTATTGTTATCAGCATCAAAATCTGGAAAATCAATATATTTTATATTTAGATTTACTTTCACATCTTGCAAAATATAAAGAGAACAATTGTAATTTTAAAATTTGTGATATTGACAGGACCACCAATAGAGTGTATTTTGACAACACTGACCTTATTTCTTAATTTAGGTATGTGAGCAATCCATAGCTGTCAAACTTTGTCATAGGCCAATTAAACTGCTTTTCAAATCCTGGAGGCACTATCAATCTCCTCTTTAAGATATTTTTACCATTAAAAAAAAAATCATGCAAGTCTCCCACATTTTCATACCAAAAAGGAAGAAGAAATGTGTACCTACCATAATTTATGAGGGCGTGTTACCTGAAACACACATACTTTTTTGGCCTTATACAATAAATTGTAATGATGCACACATGTGAATTGTAAATATTCTCTATATTCACACTGATGGTTTAAGTGTCACTTAACATGCTTTAGATAGATCACTTTACATACATATGCTTGTAAATTTGGGTGGAGCCGATTATTTCACCACATTGTCTGTCTGTACGTCTATCTGTTATAGGCTAATACTAGTCTTACAGTTTTGAACAGAATTTGCGAAATTGGACACAATTAAGGAAAAAGACTGTTTTTGTTCTCTTAAAAAAGGGTGCTGCCTTAATTTGACACAAAAGTCAGGTGAATGCATCCAGGCCCATAAGATCTCTTGTTTAAGGGAGTTATGTCTCTAAGACGTTAAAATTAGGCGATGTTCTCGCTCCCTGCTATAAACTATCAGCATTACTGGGTACATGTAGGAGGAGGACTGGTTGGCTCGATGTCAGGATAATGTGACCTAGTGAAGTAATATGTCAATGTGTCAGCTGCGTTATATTTCAGTGATACAGCACTATAAATTTGCCATAATTGCACACTTTCACAAGCAGACACTGTCTGATATGACCTATACATGTACATGAGTTAAAGGGACGCTAAACCCCAATAAACAAACAAATTTACTGTAATTATTAAAATTGTCAAATGTGCATGTAAAATTTTATTCAGGGCTATAAGTGCTACTTTAACTTTACTAGCCAAATGGCTAGCTATAGTGACCCGAGATTTTTACCTGCCAAACTGAGATTTTACTAGACACAAATGCAAAGTTTAATTAACTTAAAACTTGACTAAGTTCAATATAAGTACTTAATTGCTTGATCATGCATTTATTTAACTGTGTGCTTTAAAAGTAACATACATTCAATAATAGAATAATGGACTTCACATGTACATGTATATAAAAAATCTGTATATATTTGTTTACAGAAAATCCTTTTAATGTATACAAAATTAATAAGTAGAATAAATTACACCCATGCATGCAGTCACTGGGAGGGGTCACACAAAGTACATAACTCTATCTCGGTAATCAACAATTTATTTATTTTCCCGTTTTTGTGTTAACTGGAACCTATTTTGATCGCCACTTTCAACAAGCTGAACCCGCCGCTCAACCTCAGGCTTAGTTACCGAAGACTCAACTAGAACTACATTAGTAAAGTTCTCTGTGCCAGTGCCTATTTTTCGCCCTTTTTCAAACTGAAAATAACTCCCAATAGAAGTTTCTTGTGTTTTCGACACAATCCTGTAACAAAATGAAGCGTGGCTATCACCTTAGCACTTGTAAGAAATGTTTTGATACACGAAGCGCTGTACTGACTGCGTTGTTTGTACACAGTAGTAATGAAAACGAAGTACGGATACCAAAATATGGATTTACTGATTTTTAAATTTACTCAACACATGGCGCACTCCCGCGATTTCTCCTCGCCTTTTTGAAATTTTACTCACATATGCGAGTGAATTACTCCCAACTAAGAGCCCTGCTGTGGACACAGATTTTGAAAAAAACCATTGAAGCTTTCTTTCTGATATATGACATTCACTTTAAGTATGGTATGGAGATATTGCACATAGACTTTTTTTCATTTCCGTCAAAAAAAATACGATTGGCGGCCATTTTGAAAATCATATTGGCATTTACCTTAAGGGAAATCTTGGCATTGCCTTAAAGGATATCTCATAGACTATAGACATGAAACTTGCACACAGTGTTCATAATACTTGGAAGATAAGCATTGAACCATTTTTTATCTCATTTGCATATCACGTGACCATATACAGCTGCCTTCTGATTGGTAGAAATTTCAATATTGTCCGATATCTTTCAAATTTGGAATACAGATGCATTAGGACACCGCGAACTTGAACACATATAACTTTTTAGTCCATCTGGACCAAAGGTCCAAGGTGGACTTTTCTCATACAAATCCCGTCCGCCGTCTGTCACCCGTCCGTCGTCCGTCCGTCCGTCGTCATTAACTTTGAACATTTTCGACTTCTTCTCCTAAACCACTGGACCATTTGTATCCAAACTTAGTAGGAAGTATCCCTAGGGGGAGGGGATACAGATTTGTTCAAATGAAGGCGCTGGGTCACTAAGGGGGAAAAAGGGGGAAAATTGACAAAACTTCAAAAATCTTCTTATAAACTAGAAGGCCTAGAGCTTAATGGTTTGGTATGTAGTAACTTAAGGGCATGGAGAACCAAGTTTTTTCAAGGCGTGACTCTGGAGTCTAAAATAGGTTACGCGTTTTGGGGTCAAAGTTCGACACTATATCAAATATGTTAACTTTTCATATTTTGGACTTCTTGTCCAAAATTACTGGACCAATTTCATCCAAACTTGGTAGGAAGTATCCCTAGGGGAAGGGGATTCGGATTTGTTCAAATGAAGGAGCTCGACCACTAGGGGGCCAATAGGGGGAAATTTTGGCAAAACTTCAAAAACCTTCTAATACACTAGAAGGCATAGAGCTTAATGTTTCGGTGTATAGTAAATTTAGGGCATGGAGAACTAAGTTTGTTCAAGGCTTGACCCTGGGGTAAAAAATAGGTTAATTTTTTGCGGAGTCAAAGTTCAGCACTAGCAAATATGTTAACTTTTCACATTTTGACTTCTTGTCCAAAACTACTGGACTTATTATATCCAAACTTGGTAGATGTCATCCCTTGGGGAAGGAAATTCAGATTTATACAAATGAAGGGGCTATGTGCCCAGGGGGCAAAACTAAAGGAGCAAAAGGAGAACATTTGACAACATTATAAAAATCTTCTTCAGGTGAGCGCATTAAGGTCTGTTTGGCCTCTTGCTATGAAACTTAGTACATTGTATAAATGATCAGTCACTAGTGTAGTTCTGAGCTAGCTTGCAATTTATTTTGTATTTTGAAACTTTGTGAGAATTTTACCCCTTTTACAATTTCTGTTTACTGTCAATAATATGAATTTTGTCTGAAGTACTATGCTTTCATTCTCGACAGATATTTATTAAATTTAGTACACATTCAATGTCTTGATCAGTAACTTGTGTTGTTGTGCACTTGAGATTTATTTTCCATTTCAAAACTTTTTGTGGTGGGAGTTATTCCCCTTTTACTTTTATGTTTTGATAATTTTTCTGAAGTAGTACAACTCCAATTGTTACCCAATTTTTATGAAACTTAGTACAGATGAGTAGTACCTTGTGTAGTTGAACTCTTGCCAATAAATTTTGTTTATGACACTTTGTCGCAGTTTTTCACCTTTTACGATTTCCACTTATGAAATTTGTCTGAAGTACTGCTGCTTGCAATCAGTTTTCTTGACCGATATTTATAAAA
>JAUMGZ010171598.1:0-14917 GCA_032359645.1 Pododesmus macrochisma | reverse complement strand
TTAATTATTTGTGTTTTATTCAGTTAATATCTAAAGCATAAACAATGGACTTGTCGATGGGCTTGTCAATGCTACAAGATATACACCTGAACATGCAAATGAATCGCAGCTTATTATGCTTACGGACGCATAAGTAAAGTCAAGATTTGTCAATTTCAACTGCTGTGTCGGTTATATCGTAATATTTATTCATCTCTGAACATTGTGATTCTTCTCATCTGTATTTATACATATATATGATTAATATCCACTTTGTTTTAATCAGTTATATACAAAGTCGCAATGAGGAGTGACTATTCTAATTTATTTTTTCTTCTGATTATGACGTCACTTTGTACTCGGTTTTACTCATTATGACGTCGCCCTCCTCTGTCCTTGTTTTCGCAGACGCGGTCACATATGAGACAATATCTCATACAGTCAGGTCTCTTCACAACGACACCCATTACAACGACAATTTCGACATCCGGCGGCAATTTGGTTTGAACGGAAGTGCCAATGGTACACTTTACAACAGCATGCATGTATTATATTTTAATGAACTCTCTAAGTCATTCTGTGGAGGTTCCTGGCCTCATATATTTCTATGATGTAATTCTTTTGTGTTTTATCATACTTTAATGGGTTATTTTACTGGTCGTCAGTCCCTCTAATTCAAATGTGAACATTGTTAATGATACCAGAAAAGCTCATCAGAAAAGAAGAAAGACATCAACGTTACGCATAGAATTGAAAAATCCATCAAATATATCAGTGACGCTGATAACCAGTTAGCACTGTTTAATGACAAGTTATAACAGCCGGAAGTACGAACAGCCCAATAACAAGTTAAAACTGCCGAATGAAAAGTAACCACCAAAGTCGTGTTTGGCATTTCATACGCATTGAATTAATGAATTCAAAGCTCCAGTTTTCAAAACAAGATCAAAACAAGAAAAATAAAAGTCACTACTACGTTGTCATGGTTTGTAAGGGTATGCATATATTATGAACATAACAATAGATATATTGTTTTGAAGAAAGACAATAGTTTTCTCAGTTCTAATATTTGACCCTGACTTCTATTGAATGATAAACAAGCAAGTTCAATTGATTTATCATTTTTCAAAAACGCTTTTAGTTTTAAGCAACTTTAACTTTTTGAAATCGTTTTATTAATCTTGATTTGATAACACCC
Organism: Pododesmus macrochisma; assembly: GCA_032359645.1. Lineage (NCBI taxonomy): Eukaryota > Metazoa > Mollusca > Bivalvia > Pectinida > Anomiidae > Pododesmus > Pododesmus macrochisma. The sequence continues at coordinate 13,740 of JAUMGZ010171598.1, read as the reverse complement.
GAAGTGTTTCTCGTAATAGTTAAGAGTTTCCTTATGACGCTCTTTAACCACTAGGCCTTTGCCATTCAAGAAAACCCCCTTTTTTAACCAAAAATAGATTGACTGTCTATAAATATTGCCAAAAGTTGTCACTGTATTCGTGTTCATAGGGATTGCTAATTTTGTTCTCTGATTGGTGGCCACAAATAGCAGGTATATCAATAAGATGGGAGAAAATAACAGGACATGGCCAAAAAGCCTACATTCTGTACAAAATTGACCTGGATCAAGTCTTTATTAAAATATAGGTGTATTCTTTATTGTGGTTGGAGATGATTTTACTGTGGTGGAGATGATTTTACTGTGGTGCAAATGAAGTTTACTGTGGTGCTGCACCCCAGTAAAATAGGTTATGGAGATCACTGGATCAACATAGCTTTCTTTATAACTATATACCAGTGTATATATATACTAAATCTAACATATTCCTGTTCAGAAAAATATTGTTGAAATCATGGTTTATAAATTGGAAATCATTATTGTTAAATTTCTGGTTGTAATTATAAACAGCTGGGAGTAATACGTTTCGTATCTCTATTGATTTTATTCCATTTTAAACATTATTGATCACTTAAGCAACAGTTTTAAGACGCATCAAAACTGTATCGCTCTCACGAAACCCAGTTGTTAGTTGTATTTATGAACAGCTGGGAGTGATACGTTAAACGAAACCCAGTTGTTAGTTGTAATTATAAACAGCTTGGAGTGATTAGTTAAACATATTCCTCCCAGTAATCAGTAATCATATTTTAACAAGTCCGGTCCAAGCTAACAAAAATACAAACACACTGCGAGTAATTTGTGTTTGTTCTATTTCAAAAGCATACAGTAAAATAGTTGATTGAAAAACCAAGACAATATTCTAAGACCGCAAGTCCGTGGACATTGGCAAACAATTAAGAAAACGTTGGACTAAAAATGGAAACATCATGGACTTCTATTAAAAAAAAACTAGAAGCGAAACCAGGTGCTACACATATGTTACCCGCCGCGATGCCTCCGTAACTGAAGATATCAAATCGATGTTTTTTTCAATGATAAAATAAACTGTATTAGCTATCCTTACAATTTGTGGCTACATATTAAAATAAAAACAGGCCTAAAAAGCACACAGATGCCCGACTTTCCCTCCATTATTTTCGTGTGAAAATGCTTGCGTAAATATGAGTCTTTTTCGGATATCTTTCTGGATATAACTATTTTGCCGATCTTAATAGCACAGACTTAAAAAAAAGTTTGTGTTTGTTTTTCACCAGATATGACCAAAAACCTACCCGCACGCGGACGCAAAACAGAAATAAACACAACTATGGCCTTATGGGAAACACTAGGGAAAAACTCCGGTATAACCGAGCGACCTGTACAGTACTATGGAAACACAATTTGCAACAAAAAAACCCAATGTTTTAGGCAGCTACATTGTACGACGAAACTACAATGTACTACATCGTACTTACATGGGATGACAGGGCCATAGCTTACCGGGGGGTCGACATTTTGCTTATTTTTTGGACAAATTTCACGGAACTCTGGAAATATGTGTGCGGCAGAAAAAAGTTTTGCCCTCACCGACTTTCCCCAGGCTATGGCCCTAGATGTTCAATATAAGAATGAACATAGACTAACTCGTAGATTTCCGTAATAAACTTGGTCATTGTCATTGCGATTAACAAGAAAAATGTTGATGCAGAGCATAAATACATTGCAAACACTGTGCCACTTGGCAACCTTGAATTCTTCCCCGTGATTATTTGTTAAAAGTTTCCCTATTCTGGCCCTTGATGACGCTTATTTTGAACTCAGGTCACTCTCTTAGCAAACTTGATTATCCATGCCAATAGCTATATATTGCTACACGCATACAAGTATTAAGCTTAAGGCCTTCTATTTTATTATTTTTTGTTTAATTTATCAAATGTGTCCCATTTAAAACCTCAGTAGCGCCCGTGGAGGTCAAACTCCATCATTTAAACAAATCCGTATCCACTTCCCATGGTAATGATGTCTATACTTAGTTTGGTTGAAATTGGTTCAATATTTTTTGTAAAAGTCGAAAATGTGAATTTGCTACAGTCATAAACTTTGACCTCAAATCGCACAATCTATTTTGGCCCCGGCCCATTGTATTCTAGATTACTATTTCAAGTGGTTATGGAGAAGTCGAAAATGCACCGGTCGACGGGCGGGATTTGTATTCAGCTATAGTCAGAAGAACTAAAAAGGCGATACAAGGCGTTGGGTACTAACAGAGGTACCAGAGGACGTGACAATAGAAGACAATAAAGGCGGTACACTACTCTTGGTACGAGATATAATTAACGTCACTTTTTAATTAGTGATTATACAACGGAAGGTCAAAAAGGGGTAAGGCACCAACATTATAACTCCGGGGGTGTGGAGGGGGGGGGGGGGGTTCTTAGTAAAAAGAATAGTTTGCTGCCAATTTTGTTGGAAAAAATTAAATTGTTGTAAATTTGGATTTGAACAAATAGTTTTTTTGTTCCAGTAAAGAAAAAACTTGATTCTTGTTACTAAGGAGAGTGCAAAGACTCACAAAATTGATGAATAGTTGGCTTCACCCCCGTTTATAATAAAAATGCCATTCTTAATTAAATGACAAAATTTGCTTTAAAATAATCGTATTAAATTTTTTGCACTTTATAAATGTGTCGTGTCTCAAATCTGTAATACAGGCCCGTAGGACAAGGTGGCCAGTGGTGGTAACAGGCCCCCGTTTTTTTAAACGTAAGTTTTTATTATAACTCAATCGTTAACAAGTGTGTTAAAGCCATGGTTTCCCTTCACTTAATTTATATGTCAGAGTACAGGAAACTGCATCATCTTGACCTAAAAAAATAAAACTTTTCTTGGGGAAGGCCCAAAACCTTCACTGCCGGAGGGAAATGAACCCGCCCCGTCCCGTCCCTTAACACAACACATCACTGTATCTTTATATTTTGTTGGTTGGTTTACGTAATGTTTGGTCCCTCCACTTCAAAAATACTGCTACGGGCCAGTAATAAATAGTATAGACATACCTGAATATGTCGAATTGATTAAAATGGAACATATTACATACACACTCCGGTACTGTGAAAGTAATTACTTCAATAAAGCGAATTATTTATAATAGGGCTGTAATTAGATGATGTGTAATAAAATGAACACTTTTGATAAGTTAGATACCAGGGTTCAAGCCAGCGAAACATTTAAGAATTCACGAAGACCCGCCTCCTGATCGGCCAGTATTTCTCATTAGTACGCAGATGAAATAAGGGTGGACAATGGTATAGTTTAAAATAGCATCAATACCAGTTAAATGTCCCGTTATTCTCATGCACACGCCTATAAGCCATGCCGCAATTCACTGTTTCTCGTGCACAGGTAACATCGTATCCTGATACACCTATATCAGTGAATGAACTATGCCCGATAAAATAAGCAAAAAACATCAACACTGTCTAAATATATGTCTCGAGCAATACCCGCTTGAAGAAGATTTGGGGATGTTGTCCAAAATCAACGCCATTAGTTATTTATTATTCGACCCGAATTATAAATTTGGATTATTTTTAAAATTTTGAACCTTGGGAGGATACACGAGCTTTAGGTTAAATTAACGAAAAGTTACTAACTTTTCAAGCTTAGTAAAAATAACCATTTTGAAAGGAAATTAAAAAACAAAGCCATAATTACTATTCGTTGGTGTGTATGTATCTTTAAACATTGACAGTAAATTAAAGTACCAAGCTCTCCGGCGTATATTTTCAAATCGGATATTTCATATCGCATCCCATGAAATTTATTCAGCATTCCAATATGTTGTAATTATACAAACGGACCAATATATGCCAACGCCCAAATACGGCTTAGTAAATGTACCTTTTAGTTTTGTCGTCTTTCTTAGTCGCCAGTTCATGTTATTCGAATATCATTCCTCCTTTTATGTTTTTGTTTCTTAAATGGTTCATTTGATCATTTACTCATCCAGTAACTTACCACCTCCAGCACGTGTTCCTTTCCCCTGAGCTCGGGGTTTAGCAATGGGCGTTGACGTTGGAGTCGTGTAGTGACCGTTCCTTCTCTTCGCAATGTACGTCCTTGTTCCACGCCTATGGGCCATCTGTACGTTACTGGCGACCACCTTCAACGGCGTGTACTGACAAACTACTGATGTCCTCAGATATTGATTCACTATAAAGAAGAAAACGGAGGTAATCACTCTGTTGCAATCGTGCGCTATCTATGACGTCACGGTTAAATAACAATTATGACGTCATAGTCAAATAGCAATTATGACGTCACAATCAAATAGCAAGTATGACGTCGCGTGATTCATGTGCAAAGTCTTACAGATTGGCTGATTTTCATTATATATAAGTCAATTGACATAAATGCTTTTTATTCATGTCAAAAATAAGGATAGGTCAGTGATCTCGTCTTTGAGATATAAGCGTTTTAAATTTTGGCGGGAAAAGAACAACTCTAGATTTTTCGCAAGTAAAATATGGGAAAAAATCGATTTTTAGGGGGCAGAAATAATAGGGAAAGCTTCTTACAGATTTTGAAATATTTTGGTAGATGAGTATATAAGGTGTATATTTTATATCAGAAATATAGGGGTCAATGGGGAAAAAAGTTCGTTTGTATTATTATGTATTTTCATACAGGTTAAAATCATAAATGTGTAAACAATTTGTTTGTTTGTTTGTTTCATTGGAGTTTAACGTCCCTTTAACTCGTGTCTAGGCTATATCGAGACGGTGCATACTTGTGATAGCGCACACTGGTGGCAACTTTATAGTGCCGCCTCACTGAAATATCACGCCACATACACGTCGACATGACATACTTCACTCGTTTTCATTATTCTGACACTGAGCCAATCAGTCATTCACCTACTCCGAATGATGAAGCGTTTAGCGAGGAGCTAGAAGATTGCCTAATTTTAACGTATAATGCATGATACTGCCGGGGATCGAACCCGCGACATTTTTATACCGCGCTCGAATCGAACCGCTTTCCCGCTTGAGCAAACATGGCGGTTTATGATAATAAGGATAAATATGAATAATCTATGATTGGAAAAAAAATATGTAAATAATCCTTTATATCTACCGAGAAATGGCGGTGAACTTGCGGAAAATAGATCGTCTTCTAGTCAATGTTCGTGTTTGTAGAACAAATTCTTATAAAATTGCCCACGACTGGAGTAAAACAACTAGGCAATTATAATGCTTTAAAAAGCATTCGTCACCGCCAGCAGTATAAGATGAGATAATATAAGCTTTTTTTAAAAGTCGGCAAGTCAGGTCAAAACGATAAATATAAGCTATTACGAGCTTTTAGACCGACATTAACATATGTACAAAACAAATTGAAATTAAATGGTTAAGATCAATAACAAATAAAACACATATTTATAAGTTAAGATAGTGTTTAAGATGTTAAATGTACATTATACTGAAGTTCACTTTTTAGTGTGCGTTCCTTCCATATGAAAGTTAATTAAGTCTTAAATTATTCAACACAGCTAGTAATTATCCTAAAAGCACTCGCATTAAGTTTGAAATAATAAAGTAATAAGTCTGAAACTTTTCCAACCACAAGCCTCGTGATCAATGTCTTAACGTTTATGTTTTAGTTAGAACCATTGAAAAGTCTTAACGTTCCGGGTGACACCACAAACGATGTAACTAAATAAAAACAAGTTCAAATTCAACTAAAAAACCCTCTAAAGATTAAACGAAATGGTGGAGGAGTCAAGACAAAACTGATGGACTGGATAGCGTGCACGTGGATCCAGAGACATTCTTACAAAACTGAATAACTTTTTAACATAGAATAGAACACCTCTATCGCGTTATAAACAGGCCTATTATATCACAATAAATTTTAATTTGTTTCTGTATTTTTTATTGCAATATCGTCATGTTATGAGAAATTATATCACAAACCACGCGTCATGATGCGTATACAGTACTATATACACTATGTGAAAATTTCGCGCCAAAACAGTCGGCTAACACGCTAGCGTACATATCGATTGTTTCATTCTAACAACCTATACATACATCCAAAATTACAACCAAACGTAAAACACCTAAAATATAGAACCGAAAGTAGTCATATCACTTGCCAAATAAATACACGCGTTTCACCATTCTCTGATTGTTACGTCACGTGATTGTGTCAAAGGTCGTTGCTACGCGCGCTTCTGTCTGGCTTACTTTCTCTATTACCTTTCACCATGTGCTGAAAGGCGATCTGTGCCGTTTAAATCATCTCTGATTACATAATCGGACATAGACAAAGATGGCAGGTAAGATTAGATCAACTATTATGTAATGTCAATTTATATTATGAATAATTTTAACAAGAACAATGATACGAATATATATCATACACAATATCGAATTCATAAATTATCTACAGCAGTGCAATGGTCATTCCATCTAAGAGATATTATTATTAGTTTGATTTATTATTTACATTTAAATAAAAAATTCAGCGCAGATGAATACTTATTTCAAATATTTTAATAAGACATGTTGTGTACTTGATATATTTCTATTAAATATAATCTATAGAATGTGTATATATGTGTTGGAGAGCGAAAGTATTCAATACACATACACATAAGGGCTTATAACGAAAAAGAAAACGTTTTATCTTTTGTCAATAGTGTTGCATTGAGTTTAAAGGGTATTTAAATAATCACGTTTGCTTTTCAATACAGCTTTCACCCTTATGGAATTAAAACACAAAATGAAAACAAAACACATTTTTAAGTACCATTATAATTTCAGGTATGTCTAGCTAATCGTGTAACATTTTTATTACTGTTGTATTAATTTCAAAGTGATATATTTACATAATTGGTAGCGTTTTGTTGTTAATTGTTGTATTGTTGAATGATAAACTGTTCTAGGGATTAGTTTTTTACTAAATCAAATACATACATGCTAAGAAGGATTGGTTAAGACAATTCTGTTGCAGTTCCATAGGGTTACATGGAAACACATGCATAACACCAACTTTACTGAAGAAGTAATTATTGAGTGTAAATAAAGTTAAGATTGAATTATATTTCTTTCTTGTTTCATAACTTCATGAAATAAAAGGAAATTACACGAACCCTTCAGAAATTTTGTTTGTAATGACTGATGGGTTCATTGAACATATTTAAATTTATTCTATATGAAAATGTAAATTGAATCAGGAACTTTCAATCATAAAATATTGAAAGTTCCTGATTGATTATAGTGTTTATGGCCATAACTAAGTAAAAAAGATAACTTTATTCTAGTGCAATAAGTGCATAGAATATAATTTTGTACATGTGTAAATATATAGAGGCAATAAAAAGACCACCAAATCTAGAACCTACAATACAGTAATAACGCTACACTACTGATTAGCTTTAAGACTTTCATATTTCTTCAATGTGTTAAACAAGTCCGAGTTTAATAACATTTTCACACAACCATTAAGGTTTGGTGATAAGATTCATTTACTAACCTACAGGTATTATAAAGTATCCCATCAAACTTGTGTCGAAGATAAAACATATCACAACTGTTTCTTTATTTATATATAAAATTGGTTAAAATGATTGATTTCTCTTGACGTTTTCTTTAGTTGGGTTTGAGCAGTCCCTTAGTAAGTAGATTGTTTGTATGTGTGAACCATTAATTCTCCTCACCTATTACACAGATATCTATAATATGACAATCACAAAATTAACTCGTTTCCTTCAAAACATTTTTAATCAAGTGACAATTTTGAAGCACTAATGTTGATTGATGATGGATTTTTGTTGTTGAATTATGATCACTTTAACAATTACATGTATATAATTAACTTTAAACAATTAATTAAATCAATTTGTAACTCTGCTTGTTTTATTGGGGTTTAGCATATTTTTCAACACATGTTTAGGTGATGTTAAGATGGTGCCTGCATCTCTTCTAGTGTAATATCATGCGTGCATGTGTGTGTGTGAGGGGTATTTATTATGTCAATATGTCTGTGATGAAATATTCCAGTGAAACAGCACTATAAAAGTTGCAGCAATGTATGAGTAGAAAACCCTCTCATCAGTTCAAACAGAAGTCTTAACTAAATACACAGATAATGATACATGTAGATGGGAGGTTTCAAATTCGGCAGCATGTTTCACAAAAAGAAGTTGAAAGGCTTAACAATATATAATGGTATTGACTTCTCATATATCTAGACGATTGATTATATGCTAATTATCTAGTATACAACCAGGTATAGGTAAGAAGAAGGGACATTGAGAAACTTATGTTTCAGTATTTTACACCTTAATTCCTTTGTATTCTTATTCTTAAATCTATAAGGAAATCTGTTGATTTCCTGTATATATAATTTTCATTTACATAAAAATCTGATTATATTTCATGTTTCATGATTCCAATTACATGAACAACAAAGGAAATATTGAATACAGAAATATCAACTCACGATACATGGAATCAACCATAGACATTGACAAACAAATATGAATTGATTTAATTGATAATCCATCCAATACACCAGAGACTGGTATAATGTACATGTACAATGTAATCACGGCTGAGCTGAGTTACATGAATGTGTATATGTAATTGTAAGAGTATTGAACACACACAATAGTTTAAACTTATGGTGATTAAACACAAGACAAACTGTGTCAAATACACAGAGAACCTGTCGCCCTATTAACCTCCAAATAACCACTTACTTGTACATAAATGTTTGATTTTATTTGGTCAAATCTAATTCTGACATAACCAAAGTTGAAAGACCAACCATAAATTCCTATGACCAAGTTGTTTATTTCATGGAATTTTCAATTCCTAAATACCATGCAAACACAAAGTTTCAGTTAATAGGGGAAAATGTATGTTTGTCATTCTTATGATCAAGTTTTTTACTTTTATAGAATTTTCTGTTCCTAAATAACAAAAGATAGTTTCAATTAAAAAGAAAATAAGTTTTTTCATTTTGACAAAACAACTTTTTTTTTATTATTTAAGACTATTATATCATGAAATAACAGTAAAAAAAACTAATACAAAACCACTAAATTATATTTAAGTCTCATGAAATCCTTTTATCAATAAAACAACACACTGTTATTCAAAAATTGATGAGTGATTCAATTTCTTATTTGGATAAAGCATTACTAAAATTCTAAGAATTCAGCTGACTTTTAAAAGTGCAAGATGGAAATCTTACTGTAAGATGTTTATTACTAAACTATAATTTTAAGCCAAAACATAGCTTTTGATAACAACTAACTATGAATAAGAATTACTTTTATACAAAATAGATTAACGTGAGATGTTGAGGAAAAATTAAACCCCTTAATCTCCTTGTAAATTTTTTGATAGACGGTTTTGTCATTTGAAAGTGTTTTTTTTTTTTTTTTTAAATTTTATGCATTATATTGATATGTAACCAGTTTTATTCACATCAGTATGAAGGCAACTCAGCTGGAAGAGTGCTCATACCATTAAAATTAGGCAATCTTCTCACTCCTTACTCAAGGTACAGCATTCAGTGTAGGAGAAGGACTGGTCGGCTCAGTGTCAGGATAATTTAACTGAAGGAAGCATCGATCAATTCAATGTATTTATAGCATGATATTTCAGTGAAACAGCTGTATAAATTCGCCAATAGTGCTAACTGTCTGTCAAAAGCAGACTCCCTCTCACTATGACCTGAACACGAGTTGAAAATGGTGCTTAACCCCCAATAAACAAGCAGCACTATAAAATTGTCATCAGTACACACTGTCACAGGCAGAAAATGTCTTGATATGACCTAAAAACATGACTTGAAAGGGACTTTTAACCCCAATTAACAAAGAAACTCTGTATAAAAGTATATGTTCTGACATATTCTAAATACTGTCTAGTAGGTTTGTAAGGTATAAAACTAGCACACAAAGTGCAGGATGGTGATGAACTTTTCAACTTGTATATTACTTAAAAATCAATAGTTATTCAGTAGTCAATTTAACACTTTGATATGGAACACATTAGTAAGTTAATTTAAACAAATGAACTTTTTCTTCCGCTATACAATCAAGAGAAACACTTTTAAAATACCAAGCTTAATTGAAGGATTTCTGTGTCCAGTTTAGCACTATGAAATTCACCCTTTTGACAGCTTCCCATGAAAAGTCTTTATTGTTATTTTTAACGGTACCATTATAAATGGAGGCTATTTAAATCTTAATATTTGTTTTTTTTCTCGGCTCTTTTTACTGCACAATGGTTCCACACAATGCAATGTGTGACACTTCCATGCACACTCACAAGCTAATATTGACCGGGTCGTTTGTCTATTGTTTGACATCTAAATCATTTTAACTGTACAGTTGTTGGATTGACTGATATTCATGAAACACCAACAATAACACAGTTAAATTATTGATGAACAATTTTCACATTTCAAAAGTTTTAATTTCAAATTTGTTAGTGGTTAAAAGCCGACTAAAAGGTTATAATTATCATTGATTTTACTTCAGACAAAACAGGCTAGACATTAACGACTGTACTCAAACAAAATATATTCTTAAACAAATATACTTTATAAAGTTTATTCATTCTCTTGTTGCATAATACATCATAGTTTGTTCCTGTTTTTAGCTGTTACTTCTTCTGAACAGGATATCGATGTCATTAATAATTCATAACATTTTGCTAGTTGTCTAAAGTGTACTACCCTTATGGTATAATTAATTGTATTATTTCATCTACGACTTAATATTCGTGAAACCTAAGACCTTAAAATTAGGTTACATCGTCTCATTCCCTGCTAATGCTCAGCATGCATTTCTGGGAAGGAGAAGGACTGGTTGCCATTGACTCTATGTCAGGATTATGTGACAAATTGAAGTTTATCATGTCAATGTATCTGCGATGTGATAGTTCAGTGAGATAGCACTATAAAGTCACCATCAGTGTGCACTGTCTTATATAAGCAGACACCATCTCGATATGATCTATACATGAGTCAATTAGGGATGATAAACACCAATAAACAACAAACTACCCCTAATGTATAATTAATTGTATCATTTCAACTACAATTTAATATCACTTGTATTAATTTCTAGTGTACTGGCAGATATTATAAATTTAAAATTAATCAATATGCACAACAGAATAACAAAATTTATATGTGCACTGCATTACACATGTACCAATACAGCACCCCTACCTGTTGAGCATATATAAGATATCATTGATTCTTTTCTTGGTCGCCAGGTAATATGCGAGGTTGAATTATAGATGAACACCCACCTCCCATACAAAGTTTGTTAGTAAGTACATGTAAATAGAAACAAAAAAGTACAAAGCAAACATTGTAGTCTGTATTATCCAGTCAGAAATATATACCGTAAATACTTTTCAAAGTATAGGGTCATTTTGAATAATAGATGAAGAATTGTTTCACACAAACTATACCCAAAGACACCAGATAAAGCGTCATAAAGAATACACATTATATATAGGGATACATCTATAGCGTGTATATACAACTGGAAAATAACCATTTGTCTGAATTGTCTGGTTTGAATATTAGATTTTGTTTCAGTAATCTTAACCCCAAGTATTAAATAAGTAATGTGTAACCAGCAGTATTGCATTTCATTAAGCAGATATGTCATGTGTCTGACCTCCTTTTCATTAAATTACTGTGCATACCATGTGGGCAATCTCAATTTTTTCAAGATACTATCCCTATTTTGATAGAAGTGAAACAAAAAGCTAAAAGATTGTGCAAACAAACATTTCATTTGCAATTCTGATGAGTACACGTTTACATTTCATCATAAACCAAGATTCATTTTGATTTTATCCATCTGTTTATATTAAGGTCAATCAGAAACAGAATTTTCTTTTCAATTTGAGGTGTCAATACTAGCTTAAAGTACACGCACATAAATGTCACTTCTCATTACATTTAATGAACCATGATGGTAATATCAATATAAATAAACTCCATAGAATTAACCATATAAAGTTTACAACATTCCACTAGTCGTATTTCTGTTCTCGGTAACTAAAATATACTTGACAGATTCATGTGCTTTATAATTTCTGCCATTCACGATCATCGACACACCAACCCATCAGCGAACACGACTGAATACCATTCACGACGATCACTGATATACCACCCCATCAGCGAACAGGATCAAATGCCATTCACGATCGGTGATACCACACCATCATAACACGATTGTATGACAGACTTGTCAATATAGACCTAATCTGATCAGACAAGGACCTATCTGTACACAGTAATACATACCCACACAAAGCCAATAATAACTCCTACATTGCTGGATACAAATACAAGATAACATTATTGACTGTTTTCTAACTGACATAGACTGAAAATAGCATGTGACCCTAAATTATTTGGCGAACATGTGAGAAAAGTATAATTCAATAACAATTAATAAATAGTATATTTTTTTCTGAAGTGGACTGATGGTTTTAATAAAGTCATTAACTAATAGAGAGGAGAACGAATAACTGAACTGAATCTTGTACCATACAATCTGGATCCTTTAAAATCTAAATCTGTTTTATCTAGACCCTGCATGTACATTCTGACATTTATAACATTTTTGAATACGGACTCAGTACAATCTAGACTGTAAATTTAGAACCTGTATAGTCTTGAACTTGTTAAATATAGATCCTGTATAATTAGGACCTTGTTAAATTTAGGTCCTGTATAATAAAGACCATGTTCAATATAATAGACCCTGTGTAATATTAATCTAGACCGATTCAATTAGACCCAGGAGTGTATGTAATCTTGAACTTGTGCAATATAGACCCTGTATATAATATGGACTATGTTCAATTTGACCCTGCCCTGTGTAATCTAGATGGTAGACTATGTACTTTCTAAAAAAGTATACAATAGAGAGCCTATGTAATTTGGATCATGAACAATATAGCACATAAACATTAAAGATGCTTGAAATCCCTCCCTTTGACACATTGTGTGACAATACTGCTCAATATTTCAAATCTCATTTGAGTGATATTTATCCACAGAGGCTTGAAATCAAATTGGGTATAAAATGAGGGAGGGATTAATTCACCAAGATATGTAGACAGTAGTTAAAGTGAAATTCTACATATATATTATATATACCCTTTGAAACGTTATCTTGTACTGTTGTCAAAGCCAACAAACAATGCTGTTTACATAATATGTACCATATACACCAACATTCAACACATTTTTATGCAAACACATGCATGCATGTTGAAATGCAGTTTGCAATTTCCACAACAAATTAAATGTGCACTTTAATAAAGATGTATAAAACATGATACCACATAATTACTTTACACCTAAACTATTCACGCTCTCTCTATTTAGATATGTATAAAACATGATACCACATAATTACTTTACAGTAAACTATTCACACACGCTCTCTTTATGTGCTACACTTTGTTCATTAAATGAAAATCATTCTCATTCATAATACTTAGAAAAGCTGATATTAGAATTATATTGCTCCTCCATATGTAATTATATATAAAATATACTACAAAGCTGATATTGGAATTACATTGCTCCTCCATATGTAATTATATATAAAATATACTACAAAGCTGATATTGGAATTACATTGCTCCTCCATATGTA
>JAUMGZ010171587.1:0-14919 GCA_032359645.1 Pododesmus macrochisma | reverse complement strand
GTTCACGTCACCGAGCTATGCCTCCGATGAGGGGAACTCGGCGACACCCAAAAAATCCACCGAGCTCCACCGATGCCAAAAAACGGCCGGGCTATGTGACTTAGGTATAAAGCGTTCTCGCAACCCAAATCTTTTTGTAACTCTCCATGGAAGAAGGCGCATTATAGTGTAGTAATATTACACTTTAATATGTTCCAATAGAGCACACACAGCGTTTGTATTATGCTAACAATGGAACGCAATGTATGTCTAATGATTATTGATAAATCATGCCCCTCATTTAGCACAGTTTGTCCGTTAAATAGATTCAGTTTCAGTGATGATTGACCTATATAATGTAACAAGGTCTGGTTTAATTGCTATAATTGATCCTACATCGAAGCATCTTCAGGCTTTAACAACAGATAATTTGTCACCCATCGTGATAGTACACAGCTACAATTGAATATCACTTTAAAGTCACAATATGGCACGTTCATGCTGACGCTTGTTCTTGTTTGTGGAACATTGGAAAATATCAAACGTTCAATTGAATCTTCAGTGTTAATAATGATTCATGCAAACGCTTGTGTTTTGCTTGTGGAACACATTGATAAGTTGTCAATTGAATCTGAAGTGCTGTTAATGATTTGAGACGTAATGACATTACACAAGAAGCACTTTAGATAGTCCGATATAACATTTTTTCCGAGTATACTAAACAAACATTAGCGAAAGAATGGCGAGAAGGTCGCAATGATGTTAAAGCCCAAATTGATACAAATAAATTAAGTTTTACAGAGTTCGTTTCCTAAATGTAATCAATATGACAGAGATTTTGATAATCGCAAAATCAAACTTTTGAAAAAATAAAACACAAAACAATATAAAATCTTTGCTGCTGTAAAAACAAAATACATACGAAAGAAAAAAAACTATAATAATGAATGAAATAGATCAATAAAAGTATATTTTAAGTGAAGATTTTCAAACACTTTTACATGCATGTGTATAAAAACATAATATTAATACACAATTTGCTACAATCATTACCTTCGCGTGAAAACAGGTACTAATGAGTTTTATGTTACCAATCTAGACATTAAAATATGCTTCATCAAATGTTAATGTAAAACTAATATCCTCTCTCGCTACTACAGCTGATAATCACCTGTCTAGCGTGTAATTAATAGGGATACAGTCGTCTTAATGGAAGGTGACAGTCTAATTGATAGTGACACAGTCGTCTTAATGGCAGGTTCCAGTCTCGCTGTTCTTTGTAATGGACGCATGTGGGTTGTTGGTGTAAATCCGGAATTCTTACAATTCAATTACTAGATGATGAAGTAGATTATCTTAGCAAACAGTTAATAAAAAATTCAAACATAGTCAAACCTCGGATTTATACACGAAAAGTTCAGCAAACGAAAATCGAATAAGGAGAAATGTTAATAGTCTAAATTATAAAAAAATCAAATAAATAAAACTGCTAACGATCATAAAAAAATAACAAAATTAAAAATAACAAAGGATTCTACCAACAGAGGCCGCTAAGACCTCTTTTTACTTTCCATAAGTTTATTTATGAAATGGTTTAATTGATTGTTTGATGTGTGTTTTACGTCTCATTAAAACATGGTAGGTGACGGCATCTATGTGTAACACTGAGCATACACCTGGCATGGTAGGTGGCGGCATCTATGTGTAACATTGAGCATACACCTGGCATGGTAGGTGGCGGCATCTATGTGTAACATTGAGCATAATTGAGTACAATGTAATTGTACCTGTGTGCGTCCAACGTTTTCCTTTTATTTGCCCATGCCCATGGGTTGATGTCATTTCCTGAATATCGTGTTGGTTTTTCGTATCTACTACTTAAGAACAAAGATTATTTTTGTTGCGTAATGATTGTGACCATTTAAAGCATATTCAATAATTATTTCAAATAGCAACCTGGAATTTAAAAACTGTTTTAATGTCAACGAGGCCTTCATTGATTTTTTTTTATCGAATTCTGTATTCCCAGATAGGCAATTTATGTAACATTTGTGATAATCACATTGTATTCCATTCAAGAACAAAAGATGTTAGACACATAATTGAACTATGCCGATCGATTTTTCAAAAGCATCCGGAATTCCAGAGATAATTTCATCCGTATTTTTTTTTTAGATACGTCCGGCTTAGAAAATGTTGTGTATAGTAAAATAACTGTAATTATGTCACCGGAATTGCAGCGAAAAATCGGAAATGTTATAGTTCTTCAATTATTCTTGTTATTATTACGACATACAGAGGACGGATAAACAAGCTTTATATAATGTTTTTGACGTTGTGATGTTTTGGAAAGCCATGACTAGTAAGGTTATAATTATAATTGTCGTTCCTCCATAATCACGAAAAGCATTTTTTAATACAAAACATAACTAAGTAACAAACCACTTACACAGCACGCTTGCACGCACGCTCTTACACATTAATTGTTCACTCTCTACTAAGTATTGTACATAAATATAAGCCTCTCGCCCCCTTTATCCCTTGCACATACATTACAAACACTTTCTTCTAGAACCGGGTATTCAGTCAAGGTTGGATAAACGAGATGATGCATTCTGTGTGCCTGTTTTAAAACACTTTTAATCTATTGTTTATCATAAATCATTATTTGAATCATTTCAGCCCATTAAATGTTAAGATTTTCAGCAATATCATTATTAGTTACACATGTATCTGGCAGGGTACAAGGTCACATGTTCCCTTTCAGGATCTAATGTACCCTGGGCAGAAGGCAAAGGATACACATGATTCTTACAGCGAACATTGGACCGTGTACCCTGCAAAAGACCTGTGTAACAAATTCATCATACTGCAAAGCCATGATTACTTTGAAAGAGAGTTATTTGCCCGTGTTTTATATTAATATTATCATGTACATAACCACCATTGTTTGCACAGACGACTTCCGGTACAGTGTTGTAATGAGAAATACCTCCTATACCGCGCAAAATAGCACATGCATTTATGTACCCCGTCAATATAACGAACATAGCCGTATGTAGCCTGGCAAGGTAACCAATCAGCATACGACATTCATCTTAGCAGTATGAAAAAAGTACATGTAACTGTCAAGAAATAAATGTTTGGAAGGTTTAGGCCTCATTATGAGGCTCATATACTGTTCAAGCACACTGATACGTTTTGTGGTGGGCAATCCTCCGTAGAAAGTCCGCACGACTGCTTAGTCTTTCGATTTATAACACCATTTGTTTTTAATAAATTAATACTTTGATTTTTATTCTAGTTCTTTGAGAGATTCCATGAATCAGTAATAAGGGCTTAAGAACAAAAAAGTTTCTTTCATAGATAACGAAAAAAACCCCAATCAAAAACGTTGGAAAGGATCATACAGGAAAATGGACAAGACTTTTGATTCAAAAATGTTACCAAAAGACGACAACATCAAGCAAAACACCAACTATACCACCACAATCATCAACCAAAACAACAGCTAATAAAGCCCACATCTCCACAACCAGCATCATCATCATCATCAGCAGCAGCAACAGCAACAGCAGCAGCAGCAACAGCAACCACAACAGCAACCACAACAACATATCATCAACAATTAAACGCAACAATACCATCAAGAACATTGATTTCCAGTTAAGAAGGTGTAATGCTAAAATAATAGGAAGACAAAACCAAAAATCTAAAACACCCATCCAATCGGCAGCAGAAGCAGAGGACAAAACTAAAATGCAGATTCCGGACTTACAGTGAATAAAAGGCGTGTGCAAATAGAGTCAAATAGAGTCGAATAGAGTCAAATCTAAAAACTAACATTTGACAGATAAAAGCAAAAGACGCGAGAGACGCAAGACAGAAAACGACAACAGGAAAGAGAATCATGTAACTAAGGGACTTTGTCGTAAAAAAAAGCCAAAATTACATTCAAGTTGATTAAAAACTACTAAAGCTGCCCACGGTGCAGACATTTACAATTCATCGTGCTTTATACTCCCCGTAACGCTACAATTATGGTTTCTCCATTTACGAACGGAACTATAATACTATAAACCGGATATTCAATGATCAGGTTATGAATGTTCCGTTAGATATATAAAATGTGTAACCATTGTGAGTCTTTCTGTCAATAAATCACATAACAAGGAAGTATGCCGGTAACGCATTTACATGGCTAAGTGCTAGCTAGATATGATTATGATTTAACACGTTGTACGGCAATACGATTTTATATGTTATGAAATGCTCCTTTCAGACATTTTTACACTTTGCTTTAGATCTTCTCTTTAAAAATTTGGATTTCTATGTCAAAATGGTGCAGTTTATTGCATTCTGGCATGTAACTTTAGTGAAGTGGCGACCAAAGGGAAACTATGGCTTTAACGCTCATTTTTGCGATTGCGTTAAAATAAAACTAATACCATTTTGCTCTCTCTCTCTCTCTCTCTCTCTCTCTCTCTCTCTCTCTCTCTCTCTTAAAATAGCGGGAAGGACCAGGCCCCACCCCTGTCCTACGGGCTTATTGTCTGTCCGTTTGTTGTAGTTGTGCTGTCTGTCTGCTGAGTCTGTTTGTCTGTACACACGTGTGAAGTATGCTCGTTCGTGGTGGCTGTTTTCAGTTTTTAGACATCTATATTTGATGTATTCTAAGAAAGTTACGAACTTGTGTATTATAGTGAAAGCTTCTTAAGGAGACTTGTCTCTTTCGCGGTTATACAGCAGATTTCATTAACATCTTCAAATAATGCTTATAAAGATAACATGAAATTCAAAGCTTCCGGAGAGTTGTTTAATTTTTCTTTAAATACAATTTTTTCACAAAATTGAATTTTTAAGGGGACGTCCAAGTGGACTTTTGCTATACCAATTTCTATCAATCCACAGGAAGAAACAGAGTTTTTAATGTTTTTGGATAAAACTTCCAAACGCCTGGCTGATGGTCATGTGTCATATACAGAGGATCAGTCGTGAGTTTCAATTTATGAAACGAGTCATGATTTTTTTTTTAAATTTTAGCGAGCATTTGTTTTATAAATCTCATATGCAATAGAAACGAATTTCAGATTCTTTTATCATATGACTCAAATCAAAAGCGTTCTTTTTGATTTGATCATTAAAATGGTCATGATCAAGTTAAAGACAATCAAAACAGAATGGTGTGTGCCATAAGCAGCCACTCAAAACAGCTTTAAGTTATATGTAACGTGTTGCATATCATGGCTTTATGTAATTGAATAACTATAATCATATGATAAATAGGAATACATTGTATTTGGTTCTTTATATACCTCGGTACAATAATTTCGAAATGAAATCTTTAGCAAACTGTATTTTCTTTGTAACGTTTTGAAAAATGTGATAAACTGGGTAAACTAGGGTCAACCTTTTTGTTTTTGAAATAATTTTGAAATAATTCTCATAAACATACAGCTAAAGCACTGGTGTCTTGCTATTGGTAGAATATGGTCAACATTGGCTACTTTCGAGTGGTAGGTATACATACACCAATACCATAACGATTTTAGCTTATTACCTAGAATTAATGTTGTATTTAACTTTTTAAGCTTTTGTTACAGAAACGCACTAAAAATGTAGTATTGGCCCTATAAAGTATATTATCTAACAGTGCACTGAATCTTTGAATAATCTTTGATTGTGATGTGTGAATTAATCTTATCGCACGAGATTGGTGAAGGTAAAAACTCGATAAATATTCAAAATCGATCTAAAGAAAGCCATACGCCTCGTTTGTGTTGTATAATACAGTTTTGTAGTGTTTAGTCAACAGGATAAATGTGATAAGTCTTCTGACCTTTTCATTGCATTGGATCAACATACAAAGCTGTTCTCAAACAGATTCTGAAACACTAGCTTGTTGTTGTGTAAGGCTTAGTCCCTGTATATATCATGATTAGTTAAGGATAACACAGAAACAACAAGAGAAAGAGGAGGTTGGGTGGAGAGTGGTAACAACAGTTATAACACAGAAACAACAACAGAAAGAGGGGGTTGGGTGGAGAGTGGTAACAACAGTTCTAATAGAAACAACAAGAGAAAGAGGGGGTTGGGTGGAGAGTGGTAACAACAGTTCTAACACAGAAACAACAAGAGAAAGAGGAGGTTGGCGGAGAGTGGTAACAACAGTTCTAACACAGAAACAAAAAGAGAAAGAGGACGTTAGGTTGAGAGTGGTAACAACAGTTCTAATAAGAAACAAAAAGAGAAAGAGGACGTTGGGTGGAGAGTGGTAACAACAGTTCTAATAAGAAACAAAAAAGAGAAAGAAGGGGTTGGGTGGAGAGTGGTAACAACAGTTCTAATAAGAAACAACAAGAGAAAGAGGGGGTTGGGTGGAGAGTGGTTACAACAGTTATAACACAGAAACAACAACAGAAAGAGGGGGTTGAGTGGAGAGTGATAACATCAGCTATAACACAGAAACAACAACAGAAAGAGGGGGTTGGGTGGAGAGTGGTAACATGAGTTATAACACAGAAACAACAACAGAAAGAGGGGGTTGAGTGGAGAGTGGTTACATCAGTAATAAATCAGAAACAACAAGAGAAAGAGGGGGTTGGGTGGAGAGTGGTAACCACAGTTATAACACAGAAACAACAAGAGAAAGAGGGGGTTAGGTGGAGAGTGATAACAACAGTTATAACACAGAAACAACAACAGAAAGAGGGGGTTGGGTGGAGAGTGATAACAACAGTTATAACACAGAAACAACAACAGAAAGAGGGGGTTGGGTGGAGAGTGGTTACATCATTTATAACACAGAAACAACAAGAGAAAGAGGGGGTTGAGTGTAGACTGTTTACAACAGTTATGCTGTGCGTGCGTGCGCGCGCGCGCGCGTGTGTGTGTGTGTGTGTGTGTGTGTGAGGTGATTGATTGTTTTACTAGGGTACGTTTGGTACGTTTTTTACACAATTTTGCAATGATGGCACAACGAGAGCGAAAAACAGGTAGCAAATAGTGGGAAGGAGAGGGGATACAAAATAGATAAAGAGCGTAGAGTATGTACAACTCAAATGCTAACACAATTTCGGACACAACAATGTGAAAGTAAATTTTTTGTGATTAATTATACTCTTAGTCGCGTTTTTCGGATACAATATGATGCCCAGTCACTTGTACTTTTCTCACATAATCGTAGGATTTTAATTTAGGCCCCAGTGGCGAAAGGCTAGGGTTGTAAAGGAAACGTATCACCATGACTACCTAGCTACCATCCTAGATATAAAGAGATACATTGTCATACATTATCGTACCGTGCAGTATGAAACTTTAAAGATATGACCAAGGAAGCAACTACATGTAGTACATCTGGAACCATCCTAGAACACACATAAATCTAAACAAACAAAGAATAAAATGGCAGGGTCGATCAAGACTATCATGTGATGTAATTAGCTAATTAACAATGCTTTTAAATCCACCAAGGATTAAAGAAATATTTCGCTAGTTAAAAAGTGGTGCAGAAAAGTCTCAATCCCGAGGGCTTAGATGTGTGTCAAGGACAAACAAATCTAAGTCACGTGACAGAAATTTCTCTATTACAAAGACAAGTGTCATGGCTTATGATAAAAAACTGTTCACGACGTTAGCAGGTCGCATTTACATGTACATCGTTTAACTGAACCAAAAACCTCGTTCTGGATAAAAAAAAATCTAAGCCCTGTAGGTGATTACTCTATTCCACTTTAAACAGTAATGATAGATACCTTTATTATCCAACGCGATAGACCATTAATGGGGTGGCACATTAATAATGTGAGAAAGAGAAATCTTGGTTATGTCATAGGTGTGAAAAACATCCTTTAAATGCTGATCTTTGCCTTATGAATAATAATTAATGTTATGAAAGAACATTAAATCGGTATGACTGAAACTTATCAATTATTTTAAAGTACGAGGATACAAATTCGTACATGTATGTCGATAATGTTTACTTGTATTCGTTGATGCATTGTGAACATTAAAAGAACCGGAAGCGATGAATCGGAAGTAATAAACCGGAAGTCACCAATGTAGTTTTTGCTTTCTATTTGATTTTAAGAGGCTTTTGACCTATTTATAAGGGCCAGTTAATTAAAAATTCGGAATGAAATTGGGATTGAATTTGTTCTCCAAAGGATCCAGGCATCGTATACTTTTTTTTTGTGTCTTATTTTTATTTTCTTGTTTCTTTTTTTGCCACTTTTGGTTGTTGAATATTAATTTTGTCAAATTCGCATCTGATTTCGACTTCTCTGCTCTTACGATTTTTTTAGAAATAACAAGACAATTAAGACTCATTTCTTTCATATTCTGCAAAATTATAACACCACTTCAATGCGCCCAAGATTATTTCGTATCAGGGACAAACAAGAAAAAGTTTCTCGGATCTATGATCGGCAAAACACCCATACATGTATACTTTATGTTATTACAAAGACACTCAGCATGAAACGAAGACTACAGTTCGGTTTGTCGGATTCATGAAGTAAATCTTCAAGTAGGAGCCCTTGGTTGATTATTTTGATTCATCAATTGTCATTTGACTTAAAGGACATTGTTTTTTTTCGAGAGGGGGCATTCTTGTCAAAGTTGACACGTAACGTAGAATTGCCCACCTAACTTTATGATAAGCATGGCGATTCAAATTTACAAACTGTATGGTTATCCGTACTCTCATCGATAAGATTTTGTCATTATCAGCTTCTTTTGTACAATGCATTAATATTTCTGAACTGAATTCGATATGCAGAAACATTTTCTTTGAATGTTTTGGTTAAAAACTTCTCAAACGAAAACTGTCCCTAATCAGTGTTCTTTAGAAATACAACATTATCAGGCGTCATCATGACGTAATTTAAGAATGCAAACATGCATGGCGTTTGTTTGTCTCTGGTGATGTTCTTAGGGATCTTAAAACGTTTAAAAGTTAAAATTTATTTCTTGATGTTTCCTTTTTTAGTTAATAAATGTTTATTCGGCTATTTTTCTGTGTGCGTCCAACGTTTTCCTTTTGGTTGCCAATGTCCATGGACTACGGCTTGAGAATATCGTCTTGGGTTTTTCGAATTTACTACTTTAACAACGATTAAACAATTAAAAGCTCTCTCTCTCTCTCTCTCTCTCTCTCTCTCTCTCTCTCTCTTCCAACAACAATGAATACAATGCTCGCACATTTGAGTAGACATCGTGGCTTTCCTTTGAACTACTGCAGTAGAGATTTTGAAAGTAAATCAGAGGCTGTTGAAATAGTACCAGCCATCTATTTCTCACAGTTAACGTTCGTGAAAGTTATCAATTTTGAACTTGTCACATAATAGTTTACATAAGCTTATGTTTTAGTGGAATAAAATATAAAAAAAAAACCACTGGATTAAGTGGGTTATAGTTACTACACAAACACTTGTATGTACTGGAAAAAATATTTAAAATAGTTTTAAAATTAGCCGGCAAAAGGATAGTTATTACCCAGTGCATTAACGTGTGTTTTGCGTCAACCGTTGATGATCAAAAGGCTTCAACCTTTTCTAGAGATGGAACAAAACTATACCGTAAACCATGATTAAAAAAAAAAACAATTGGGTAACATATATTTTCTTAAAGAATAATATCAAACTTGCGAACTTTGAACCCAAAACTTCTAAAATAAATATGATGCGCTTAGATGGTAATTGTTCCATTCTTGGTGTAAATGCATTGTAATCGAGAGTCAACACATTGACGGAAACTATATTAACACTAAATGTCCTTTAGGGAATTATCAATTGCGAACAAATTAGCCAAATCAGATAGTTCTAAGCGATAAAACATTTAATAAAACGATAACTTACCTTGTGACAGGTATAAGCAATTGCTATATCTCAATAGTCAGTCGCTCAAGAAGTATTAGGAGTTCAAGGTAGAGTCAAGATTTTACCTATAAATATTTGAAGAGATTGATAAATTTACAGGATGCTCGGAATAAAATGTTAATATGTTAGTCCCGCACTTAATGCAGCACTGTATCCCGCACAGTGGTGAGTGTCACGCTATGTCCCGTACTATCGCCGTCGTCAGGGGAGTTACAGAAGCTGACTGTACAATGTATCAATAAGGTCCACGTCCGAAGCCGTTATTTGTTTAATCTATAAAGTCACGTTCTTACCTGTATAAATCTTACCTGTAAAATCGTACAATCGATCATGTTTCACCTCGAAGTGTTAATATCGTCGCCTCGGTACTGTAATAATTGTTATGCTTTCTCATTAGATAGGTCGATGCGTAATCTAATGAATATTCATGACTTCTTAAAATCTAAATTTTAGGTAAGTAGCTTGAAGATGGGTTTTTTTTTTAAGAAAATACATTTATCTGATATTTTTCTGTGACGTTTTTCCTCTATTGTTCAAAGTAAACTTTAGAAAAAGAGATTTAATATCTGAATAACAATATTATCTGTATTACTTGCATGTACGTAGAATACATAATGACATATAAACAAAGCTTATGGAAAATAAAACAATGCGTTAGGAAGAAAATGCGATTACAAATTTTGATTTCGATTACTGACTAATCAAAATCATTATGATAAAGAAAACTGATGATAGATTCTTATTCAAATCTTCAATTGCAAATCATCATGATCATGATTAAGGAAAATTGATTGACCCGTAATTGAAATAAAACACATGATTGAAGAGTGCGTATTGTCTTTTTATTATATTACAAATACAACAAATATAACTCATTAAATTATGTTTTCGAGAATGCTAATGAACCAAAGAGAATGTGTTTAAACATAGGTTATATAAAAATACTCATATTATTTTTATCATTTTCTAACATGCTAAGAGATGCCGCTATACATATACATTAAACAGTTTACGACAGGGACCAATGTAAGCGCAGCAACACCTGGGTTAACTTTGGGGAAGATAACCGACATTTGTCTCCCATTATGCTTTTTTAAAATAGTATATTAAATATGAATTTACACTTACACCACACAGTATCTACATGTTATCATAACATAATAATCATGATTTAGTGAAAAAGCATGAATTTTAATTTTTTATTTCAATGGCCGTCATTCCGGAAATTGCTTTCGAATTTATGATTTTAACTATTCAATGTATTTCGCTATAACCTTAAAAATGCATCATGTGTTTCTTATACAATATCTAGTCCTTTGAATTGTAACTACACAAATTGTTTATAAATTTATATTTTATAATACGTTTATTATACCTTTATAACAATATTCATTAAGGAGGTCGAATCGAATTAAAATTACTAGAAATCTGCAATAGAGAATTTCATTTCCTTAACAGACAATGTCGATGAACAAATTATTTTTATTTCAAGCAAATACAAAGGTATTTTACATGTACTAGCACTAGTGAAACAGAGGGACTGTTTCAAAAATAAATCCTTTTATAGATGGAGTTCAATGAGCAAACACTTTGTTGTATATGAGGTATTGCATTATATTTTCTTTATTATAAGCAAACAAAAGGGGTGGGGGTCATCAATAACTATGAGGTAAAAATAATCGTAATGGCTTTGAGGTTGATGTTTACTATTATATATACCATTGTATCAACTTTTCAACTTCTCAACAATATTTGAGCATTCAATGGGACCCATTCAAGGTGAACGTAAATTCATGTTTGTTCAACAAATAAGGCTGGGGTCCAGGGGGCGCCACATGCACAATCGAAAAGGGGAAAATTGTCGAAATTTAATATCGTTAACTTAATCAACTTTTGTAGTGACAATAATGTTTGCATAAGTTCTAATATTGATCATAGAAAATATTGTTTTTCGAAGTCTGGACCCGAAATATAGAAATTTAATTCAAGAATAAACATTTTCTATAATTAATCAACTTTTGTTTCCCCGGCGAATTTGATGCTTTGCATCAATGTTTTTTTTTTTTTTGTATTTTCCCTGTGGTCATTCTCGGCTCTCTCTGTGATCGATCAATTAACTTGGTATAAATTCATGATCCGTGTAATTTAAGGCGAGGACAATCCAGCAAAGTATGATTAGCATGTCCGCCTTCAAGTCAAATGAATAATATAATTAATATCATCGCATTAGATAACCTCAACTATATATATGTATGAAATGATATCCTTGAAAGTTGGTTACTTTTGCGCGACCAACACAATGCGTTAACTGTAAAATTCAATTTTCATTTTGCAGATATGTTAACTCATTTTATCAAAAATTGGTCCTTATTTCTAATACTTTTCTATTCACATTTGATTTTAGGCTTTTGTAACTGCCTCTGTGACCGTTCAAATAACTTGTTCGAAATTAATGATGCATTTAATTTGAAATGATGACAATCCAATAAAGTATGCTTAGCATGTACGCCGTCTAGTCAAATGAATATTAGTAATTATAATGAGACCATCATATGAGATAACCTTTACTATATGATGTGGTATCCTTGCAGCGTTATACTTTTTCCATACTCAATTTGATAATTGATAGATCAAATGTTAGATGCTAATTAATATTCGCAGTTGTACAAACCGACAGTCAATAGTTAATATTTGGTTACTATACCATTGTTACCATTAAAACAATGTATTAACTATTTTCATTTTGCATATGTTTTAATCATTCACTCAATAGTATGCCCTTTCTCCTAATATTTTAAAATCTACTTTGACTTAAATCTACCAAAGCAAACATATTTATACCAATAAGTTTAAAGTCCTCCGCAGTGAATTCGTACACTTCGTTGTGCAAAGAAAATTAAGTATTGTTTAAATGCACATTGATTTCTATTTAGGCAATGCAAGACACATCTCTTTTTCTTATGTTGACAAATGCTTCTTTTTAAACAATGGAAAGGGTTGCCATACACCAGAATGACACGGGAGCATCGCGAGTTCGTGATGTTTCCTTTTTAGTTAATAAGTGTATATTTGGTTCTTTTACCTGGGTGCGTCAAACGTTTTCCTTTGGTTGTCAATGCCCTTGGACTTACGACTTTAGAATATCGTCCTAGTTTTTCGAATTTCCTACTCTAACATACAATTGACATATTCGTACATGTCTTTCATATATAAATATATGACCGTTTACAGACTCGTTATATCTTGTATATTACAATGTTTCAATGAAACGTTAGCCGTGTCATTTTGTTAGAACTAACGTATGTATGAATTCTAATGTGTACAACATATACGACGTCAGTTAAATGCGGTCAATGTGTCATAACGTCAAATAGTCTGTAATACTGTAAAGGATAGAATGCGAGGAGTCTTGAAGAACACCTTTCCTGACAAACAGATATCAGGGACTTGGCAATCTTTTGATTAATATGCTACTGTGCTGGTTGACGTACTGTGTCATTTAAAAAGGAACGCTAGCCACAAATGTGCATTTTGACTTCACATATGTTCTCCTTTTATGCGAGTTTCTTTTCAACTACAACATTTCTTAGTTTTGTTGAATTTAGATTATTGATTGACTGATAGATAACCCATACATAAAACTGTACGATGTAAATCCAGGAATACAATCTCTTCGCCCATGTTAAAAACTAAAAATGTTTTATGTGCAATGGAGGCACACAATTTTTTTTCTTTAATTAGGGCTTAACGTCACTTCAAGAATATTTAACCGATATTGGGACAAATCACCAAAGAAGAAAAACACAAAAATTGGAAAGGAAGAGAAGAGAAGCGATGACAAGAACGGGAAAGCAAAGCAACAGGGGTAGATCAGAAAGAAGGATGATCCTTTACAATGGCGTTTTCGCCTACGCTTCTATCGAACTTTGCACGAGGATCTTTATCGTGCCAGGAGGTTAATAATCCCTGTAGACGGGACCGCCAGTTTAGCGTACCATCCGAAGGACGTGCTGATCTTTGTCTGGCCTCTGCCCTTCAACCTGTCTGACTTTGGTGGACAATGGAGGAAGAGAAACAATATTTGATTAGATCATATTTATAATATGGTCGGATGGTAGTATAGGTAGCATTTCACATTTAATCACAATAAAATCAGAATACCATTAACATGTAGCTGCTAACAGATGAATGTTTGATAACATCCTATTAGTTAGAAGTCATGTGGTAAACACGAGGGTTAGTTTATATTTCATAGTTATAAGGAGGTTTCGTTTAATGATCACCTTGTCATGTACGTGTTATGTACGGAAGTTCCGTGTTGTGGCGGTGAGTCAGATCGTAAATAGCTCGTGCAATCATGTAACCACTGCTTTAATTAACAACAAAATAAAAATATTTGATGTTTTTATTTACTATTTAACATGTACAAATGAATAATACATTTGCTTGGAGTCAACAAGTGTACGTCAAATCGCTTTATAAATGGCACACTAAATATTGAATTTATTTATTACATATATATGTTATATTTTAGATGAGAAAATACGGTGTCTGCGACCCGAGATGTTACAGTGTATAAATCAAAGGTCTCAGAAGTCCTGATAAGCCGGGTTTTTTTACTCGACAATATTTTTATTGTGTGATATGTCACTATTCGTTAATTGTAATGAAAGAACAAATAACATTTTCGTGTAATGTTTGATTGGATAGAAGTATCTGATTTCAATGTTTATAATTCCTACAATAGCCTTCTACCCAAAAATGTGTAACCTGATTTGATCCAAGAGTGACACCTCAACAATCTTAGGTCTCCATGCCAAAAGGTTACAAGATACCAAAACCTCATAAGCTCTACTTCTTCTTGTTTATTACAAGAGGATTTTTCAATTTTGTAACATTTCCCAAAGTTTTGCCGCCTAATGGAGCTTTGGAGTTTGTTTTAGTTTGTTTTATTAGGGTTTAACGTCACGTCCAGAATATTTCATTGATATTGTGACAAAAGACCAAAGGAGAAAAACCAAAAGATAGGACAGGAAGAGAAGCGGCGACAGGAACGGGAAAC
>JAUMGZ010171576.1:0-14919 GCA_032359645.1 Pododesmus macrochisma | reverse complement strand
TCCCCCCCCCCCCCCCCCCCACACTGTATCATGATGGCGGCCATACAAACTTACAAAAAACGTAAAATACGAACCAAAAGAATAGTTGGTGTCTTCTGTCATCGCTCATCAATTCGAGCTTCACCAATCATCTTCCACTGAGTATTTTATTGTTTCTTGTTCTTTCTGATCTTTTACTTTTAAAGGAACTTGAAATTGATGCGTCAGTGTCGTTAATAGATAATTATTGAAACAAACACGTGTTTCCTACTTGCCCACAACATGATTAGCAACTAGCGTTGGTATATATAGCATAGTGTTACAAATACTATCACGTTGTATATTTATTCAGATTTTCCTGAAAAGGCTAACCGGTGAATATTCGTGTTATTGCTAAACTTGGTAATAGAAGGGACAAAGAACATTGTTCGTTATAAAGAAGAAATAAATTCGAAAAACCAGACGATATTCTAAAGCTGTAAGTCCATGGGCATTAATCTGCCATATAGTTTGGATTTAATAAAACTTTTCAGTTTGTAACAAACTTAAATATTTAAATAAGTGTTTAATTTTTATTAATTGTCCAGCTCATAATAGACTCTATAACACTGGAAGAAAAAAAACCGCTAGGTTACTCTTTAACTTTATTTGGAATTATTGCTTGGTTTCAGTTTAAAACAATTCCTGAATAACACAAAAGAAACTAGACCTGTCACTAGCAAACGTAAATCGGTTGAATACATAAATTATGTCCTTATTGTGATTTTTTAAGTCAATGATATCTACATTTGCATATACAATATTCCTTTGGCAGTTATTGAGATACGTCAAATATATAATAATAATATTGGGTTCTTTTTTTACCAAAATTATATGTTTCGTTCCAAGGGGGAAAAGGGGGTTGTCAATTACAATGAAATCTTACGCAACATAATATAAACGCGTGAAAATTAAATTGGTCTTGGTAGATATATACATGAATGTTAATATTTAAATGTATGAGTTATATTTAAGACTGGAACTATGGCAAATGATTACAAATTGCCCACAAACAATTTAGGCCAATTTTAGCTGTAATAGCTGGCTGAACACCAAAGAGCTCAATGATAAATATGCATAGGTTTTTCATGTATTTGACATTTCATGAACGCTGTACATCATGGGAATGTTGAGCATATCCCTTAGGGAGCTCAGTGTCAAATTAAAACTTTTCAAACTTTAAAAGGCCTTTTTAACGAATTTCAAGCAAAATAAAGGCTTACAAAATAATAA
The DNA here is from genome assembly GCA_032359645.1 of Pododesmus macrochisma. Classification (NCBI taxonomy): domain Eukaryota; kingdom Metazoa; phylum Mollusca; class Bivalvia; order Pectinida; family Anomiidae; genus Pododesmus; species Pododesmus macrochisma. The sequence goes on along the minus strand of JAUMGZ010171576.1, from coordinate 13,668 downwards.
TCTATTACAATATAGGAATTTTGCTATATATTTGTGAAAACCATTTTCATTTTTGTGAATTTTTATTTTTTGAGGACCTTGGGCCTAGGTTAACATTGCTGTTGGCACCCTATTTCCAAATGAATTAGTCAACAATCATGTTTTACATTTGAACGATTCTTAAAGAAAAACAACTGCTTAGCTACACGAGCTTGACGATGTAAAAGCGATCCAGCACTAGATATTAAAATATTTAAACATACTCCAGTTAGTGAAAGGCAGTAATGACCATTGTCGTGTTATTTCCATCTTTCGTTCATACGTAACGAAAAGTTACGACAACACGACTATGGCTGGAACTGGCTTCCATACTAGTAAGCATTTTTTTTTACAAAAAATGTAGTTGCAGTATATCTCTATACTATAAAATACTACTATACATGTCCCATTGATAAAACATGCGCATATCTGAAAATCGCGTATGAACTCACTCTTGATAAATTCCAAAAAGTTCACATTCAGGAGGAAGTTCTAAATGTGCGTTAATTAATTGTAGATATATATGGAGGAAATGTTAATTAACAACGTCAATGAGAAAAGTTTGCTGTAATAATTCATAACTCCAATTAAAAACAGGAAATATGCAATAAATGATGTAAATGAAACATCCATAAGGAGTAAATAACATCCATTGAACTGTGTTCATGGGGAGGCGTTGAAAACCGTTAGAAACTAGAAGCGACACCAGGTGTCCGTAAGAACGAGCGCTTCCTGCTACACATGCATCAACCTGCTATAAGAGGAAAGAGTACAAAAATGCAATCTGAATTATGCCTTCTATTAATATGATATTAATTCGAGGAAGGAGCCAACACTCTGTGTGAGACAACCCGTCCCGAACCCCAAATCTTGCTCGAAACTGCCGTCATTAATGGACGCAAGATCAGAATTAATTTTGAATAGACAAGACTTCAACAAATCAAGGCTACAGAGCCAAAGGGGGAACGGTGACAAAAAATTCACGATGGTTATGATGTACACAAACCATACCCAATAATAATAATACAAAATTGTCTTGTCAAAGTTTGAACTTCGTGTGCGTAGTCAAAACAGGCATTTTTAAACGCATTCAGGTAAGTTAATAAATTTAAGTCACAACAATCCTCAAGACTACTTATCCATGCGAACCTACCTAGGGCGGTCGCCTATCACGTATTAGACCAGACGTTAGGGTTAAACCGGTTAGTGATGCCTCAGCCTTCTACTTCCCGCACGAATTCTTAACTAAAGACAATGTTTAAATATTGATAAGTACACTTCATAACGCTGTCAATCATCTCAACACACTTCAATTGTCCATAAAAATCTAAACGAGTAAAACATATTTACAAAAGGCAATTAGAAAACGCGAAATGTTGACATTGCCAGGCAGCATAAAGCAGATAACAGTGACTACAATATGGTAGATTCAAGTCTAGACATAGACAAAGTTACATATATGAATAGTGACACTGAATAAAATAAATGTGCTCACAATGATACAAAACCAACTTAAACTGAAAGGTAAAACAATCTGCTCATACTAAACAAAATATCTGGTTGAATGTTTGACCTCGTAATTTTATGCAAAAACTAATTCGATAAGAAAGTTCCAACAACACTGTCTTCAGTGGTTTCTTTTTTTCTTTTTTATAGATACGATTGCCCGAATTAATAATGACAAAAATCTAGATTTAACTTAGAGGTGGTATAGTATTAGAACTACAGCATGAAGATGTCGTGTGTTTTGATGGATGATAACAATGAAAGTGATTTCGATTTTACATTCTCTTTGATTTCTGCAGTTTTTTTTTTAAATATCCGAATTCTATTTATTTCACTTCGTGAATATTTGAATTCACAATATGACGTCAGATATTTATGTTGTGAGTTTCATAAAAAAAATACCTTGTAAAGACGTTAATTTATACTTTAGATATAATGACTGGCACACTATTAATAATTCGCAGGAATGTTTTAAGAATGAAATTTTAGAATCCTTAATGATTAATTCTAATTGTAAGGAGGTGAATCCAGAGCCCAAACTCTAGCTAGCTTTTTATTGTATTTGGGACAAAGAGGATTGTATTATCAAGTTCCCCATCCAAATATAAATCCTTAGAAAAACATTCAAAATACGTTGTCTTACAAATAAAGAAAACAATATTCGATACTTTGTCTTAGAAATAAAGAAAACAATATTAGATACTTTGTCTTACAAATAAAGAAAACAATATTAGAAACTTTGTCTTACAAATAAAGAAAACTGTATTAGAAACTTTGTCTTACAAATAAAGAAAACAATATTAGATACTTTGTCTTACAAATAAAGAAAACAATATTAGATACTTTGTCTTACAAATAAAGAAAACAATATTAGAAACTTATCTTACAAATAAAGAAAACAATATTAGATACTTTGTCTTACAAATAAAGAAAACAGTTTTAGATATTTTGTCTAACAAATAAAGAAACCATTATTAGAAACTTTGTCTGACAAATAAAGAAAACAATATTAGATACTTTGTCTGTTGGAGCAACAAAATATTAATCATGAATCTCAGTCAAATTTACAATGATCTTGGTTTTCGTTCGTGAAGGACATATGGTTCTTTTGTACTCGTGAAACCAAGCAGCATATAAATTTAACTTTTGAGAAAATACTTTTAATCTAACATATTCTGAAAGAGTGTCGTCCTATATTTCTTGTTTAACCAACTTCTTTGAATTTTTACTTTAGCTAAGGTTGCCATGTATCGAAATAACAAGGGAACACCGTGGTTGGTGATACACGTGTAGCAGGAAACGCTTACTCAATTGAAAAAATCCTGGTTTAGCTTCTAGTTTTTTTCCCTTTTTTAGTTGACAATTGTATTGGTTTTTTTTTATGTCCCACGTGTTCCTTTCATTGGCCCATGTCCATTGACTTGGCGTTTGTATATCGTCTTAGTTTTTCGTATTTATTTAGACCTTTTTGATAATTCTTCGTTGTACGTTACTGGCTTCAATGACGATGAAATGATTGATCCTTCGCAATTTATCTCATATATCATTTATATAACTGTAAAAAAGTATCTTTATATGCCCCGTTGATGCTTATTTTGAAATAGACTATTTACGTAGGAACAGTTTCACGTTATAGTTTAAGCAATTTATGCCATTAGGTCGTTAACTTTGTTTGATAAGGGCTTAACGCCACTTCAAGAAAACTAAACCGATATCGTGACAAAAGACCAACGGTGAAAAACCATTTATGTGTTAGTTCAAGCGCCCAATGGCGTTAGTAACACAAGGAGGCCGTGTGAATGAACAACGTCAGTAAGAAAGACGAGTGCTCATAGTTCAAGAATCCGTTTCATAAGTACATTCTCATATCCTCAGAAGGTGTTAAGAAGGATATGAAAATTATTTTCAATCAAAGGAAATAGAAATTGATAGTTTTAAAAGGATGTTCATAAGGAGTGATGATAAGGCTGGTGAGCAGTGTGTTAGTGTGTTAAAGAGGAAGCGTTGGTGGTTCTACTTAAAATGCACTATCATTTCCAGACAAACGATATTGAATTTCAATTTCAATTTTCTCATGATACTCATTGACGTCCATTTCTATGTAAGTGGTTAACATTCGAAGTTAGTTTTTCAGACATTTAATTTCTTTCAAAAACAATCAATTCTTAAACATTTCCAAAAATCAATAAATTATTTATAATATAGGTACGACTACTAAACAACAGTACACTTTAATTATTGTTAACATGATATTTGAGTCTATTCTAGAGTTTAAGCAAGTTGGTTGTCAAATTATCTTATTAATAACATAATATCATAATCAATTTGAGAGCTGAATCGAGTCTGTTATATCAATATTTTTTTAGATAAGATTGACAGGCAGAATGTCTTACCTTCTGAACAAATTAATTCCATAGAAACAAATTACATGCGGTACGATATATGCATTCGCCAAGTTGATATTGTACCCAAGTAGTATTTAGTCCAAACTTCAAAAGAATCAGAAAACCACCATCATTTGACGTTTAACTGATAATTTCGGCTCTTTTTATAAATAAATAAATAAATAATTACGTTTTTTGATAACATTCAATTGTACAGATACGTCATTTATACGCCATATCTGCCGACGAAGATTGGATGATTTGAAACAGCTTTCAAGAGCAGTACGCTAAAAGTTCGTATTTGGTCCACATATGCACGTAAATTCTTTGCAAGGCCATTTTTATAGGTTTTTTTTGTGTTGCCTTTGTCCTTAATTAAAATCGGAATGTGTCAACTTTTTGACTTCTTGGTTTGACTTTGACCTATCTAGGTCTTATATATTCAAAGTTTCCTGTTGAGCGTCAACTTATGACGGGTGATTCGTAACCAGCCCTGTAGTCAAAGACCAGGTTCTCTCTCACATATATTTGATTTTTTCCTCTTAAAGATATTATAGTTATTGTGCGCCTGTCTCAGGTTGCAATTTTTAAATGAGAAATTATCAGTTCATACAATGGATCGGTGTTCAAAAGAGTAACTAAGGACTGCGTTCGTTGCTACGCAATATTAAGTCTTATAGACTGGTTCTAATTGGCCTTTTCATTTTGGCATAAAAGTTTTTCATCCCAGGAAGCACTGGGTTTTCATTCGCATCTCTCAATGTATGTCTAGTATGTCAAAAAACCATTATATGACGGTGATATAATTATGTGGTTCCTACGGAACAGTTCTGTTGCCATGGAAACACTACCCCTCGGATCCGACACCCTTTCGGAAGGTTTGCATTGATGGCAATCATGTCAATGATGGCAATCAGAATGTACATCCAATATATAAGAAACATATTACTTTTGATTAAACAATGCAGTATTTTATCTACGTTTGTTATATAAGAAAAACCTGAAAATGTCGTATAAAAAAAAATGAAATGAAAGTTATTACCTAATTTTGAAAATTTGCTTGTTAGCCAGTTTCAAAGCTTTCTTGCTGAATATAAAAGCACATCTTTCACTAACAAATCAACATTGGTGGAATCTCAATAGTATTTATTTATTGATATTTTCATTAGATTGGCTTGTTGTCATCCATCTTAACATACCTTATATTTCCTTAGCAAACCGTAAGAGATGAAAATATCATCAAAAGAGGCGATATCCAAGTTTGACAGATTTTAAAATTATAAAGCAGTACACGGAAGCGCCAATTATTGCCATGTCGCAATGACCGTAACTACCTTTACATATACAAATCAGCATTTATTTATTTGGTAGCTTTGTTTCAAAGCAACATATTTTAACATAGCAAAGTACAACTTTATCTGCCCCGTTTATGTAACATGTAAATGCATATTTAGACGCTGTTGTTCTGTATAAGTATATTCAGAATGCAGTTCAAAGGGTTATGACTTTCAGGTTATTCGCTGTTAACGATATTATTACACATTCATCCAATTCAGGATTGTGTTAATTCAGGCGCTGAATGACGTTAGTAACACAAGGCGGCCTTGTAAATGAACAACATCAGTAAGAAAGACGCGTGCTGCTAACCGTTGAAGAATTCATTTCATGAATACTTTGTCATATCCTCAGAATGTGTAAAGAAGGATATGAAAATTATTTTAAATCAAAGGAAATAGGAATTTATAGTTTAAAAGGGATGTTCATAAGGAGTGTATGACATCTGGTGAGAAGTATGTTAGTGTGTTAATGAGGAAGCGTTTGTGGTAATACATAAAATGCACTATCATTTCCAGAAAAACGACAATGTATTTGAATTTCAACTTCCTTATGATACACATTGAACGTTCATTGCTCTCTGGGTGTTTAACATTTGAAGTTAGTTTTTTTAGAAATGTTATTTCTTTTAAAACAAGAAATTTTTTAACATTTCCAAAAACAAGAAATTCTTCAACGTTTCCAAGAAATTGATATGATTCTTAACAATTGTCACTGTTTAAGCAAATTTTTCCAATTTCTAAGTATAAGCGGTTGGTTTGTTAATTTTTGTTCACTTATTTATCATAACTTAAAGTTGTTTTTCTAAGTACCAAAAAAACATTATTCAATCTACATAACAATATTGGTACGACAACTAGACATCATACACATTTTAAATATTGTAAACACGATATAAGAGTCTATTCTGAAGGGTGAAATAAGTTGGTTATAGAATTTTTTTCAAATAAGATTGACAGACTGAATGTCATACCTTCTCGACAAATTATAATCCTTGAAAATGAGATATAATAATGCAATTGCTAAGTTTATATGTTACCCAAGTAGTGTTTTGGCAAAAACTTCAAAAGTATCAGATACCCACCATCATTTGACATTGGACTTTTTATAATAAAAATAAACAAAAAATAAATAAAGAAGTCTTTTGAAGATATGAAATTTCTACTATTTAACGTAATTATATGTCATCTCAAATGACAAGGATTTGTTTATCCGAAACAGCTTTACAGAGGTTGCATTAAAAATATTGTGACCACATGTGCACACATATTCTTGGCCATTTTTATAGTTTTGTTTTCGTTGTGTCCTTGTCATTGATTAGAATCGGGATATGCCCACTTTTGGCTTCTAAGCTTAGATTTATTTATTTATTGTATATTCCAATTTTTTCTGTTGATCTAATGCAAGTTGATTCGTAAGTAGGCCTGTAGTCATTGATAAGATTCTCTAGCATAATATAATTGGTTTAAGTCCATCTGGACCGAAGGTCTAAGTTGGACTTTTCTAATACAAATCTCGTCAGTCGTCCGTCGTCGTTAACTTTTAACATTTTCGACTTCTTCTCCAAAACCACTGGACCATTTTTATCCAAAGTTGGTAGGAAGTATCTCTAGGGTTAGGGTATTCATATGTGTTCAAATAAAGGGGCTCGGCCCTCAGGTGGCTAGACTTTAGAGGGCCTAAAGGGGGACAATTTGACAACATTTCAAAATATTCTTTAATAATCGAGAAGGCCTAGTGCTTAATTGTTTGTTATATTTATAATTTTAAAGCTTGGAGAAATGAGTTTGTTCAAGGCATGACCCTGTGAAAAAGTATTCAAATGCCAAATACTTACTTTAACCGGCCTCTTGTTCCTTTTATAGATATTATGTTTATTGGTTGCTCGTTTTAGCTTACAATTTAAAATTAAAAAGACAGCTACTTAGTGAAACCAGTATGATAAAGTATAGACTTGAGTCACCATTTTCTAGTTTCAAATTTTCCTAATTTGTAGTGGAAAAGACAAGTTTTAAAGCAAGTGTTAACATTTAAATGTCTTAAGGTAAAATATAAGAGAGATATCAGGTAGTTTTAGGCGAAACAAAGAGTGTAAATTCACGGAAAACTAAGTGGTGGAAATTGAAGTGTTCGGCAATTCTGAATGTAATGTCTTTTTTAATGTATGTTGTAATGTGATTTACCAATACACCGTAAAAAACAGTATGCATGGAATCAACAGCACGAGAGTCATTGACAAACAAAAAATAACTGCATCAAACAATTAAGCACCAGAATGTAAGGAATGAAATTGACATCACAACAATCCTCAAGACTAGTAATCCATGCGGGCCGACTTAGGACGGCCCCCGGCACGAAACTAGGCGGTGTGGTTAAACCGGTGAATGAGACCTCAACCTTCCCACTTCCTGCATAAAATAAGAAGTATTAAGAATAGATATACATTTCAAAATTGATAACTAAAGGAAACTATAAAACAGGAACATTTAAGCCCGGTATGACCATTGTCGTGTAATCGTTTCTTGTCCTTTGATGTAAGCACAGGGCAAAGATACGACAGCATGACAATGTGTCACTGGCTTTAATACCAGGTAGCATTTTTGGATTTTTATCGGAGCACATCTCCATACAATCAAGTTCAGCTCTATATGCCCCGTTAAAAAAATAAACGTTATCTTGAAACAGGCTGTTCATGTATTAGTATATTCACGATAGAGTTCAAACGGTAACGACATTAAGGTCTTTCGCAGTCAATGGTTCAATTTCACATGTATCTAATTCTTGATTGTGTCAGTCATGCGCTTAATGACATTAGATACAAGAGACAAAGTTAATGAATAACGTCATTGCAAAATGATCGTGTTAACAGTATAATTTAGCATTGCTTAAATTGCCATCCAATATCCTCGGATATAATAAAAAAAGGATGTGAATACGCATTTTTCAATCACAGAAATTAAAACTGAATGGTGTACATATATAGTATAAGCTCTAATGATAAAAATGTAAATAAAGAGGCGATCGTTGACTTCTTATAAAACAATGTCATTACTAGAAGAACGATGACATACTTTATATCTTATTCTCACAATTTCTATTAAGCGATCATTACTCTGTGCGTGATAACTATTCTAAGTTGTTATGTCATATATCCTGTTTTAACTATTTCAATCAAAGGATAGGACAGGAAGAGAAGCGGCAACAGTAACGGGTAATGAAAGTAATAGAGATAGTTCACAAAGAAGGATGAGCCCATGCAACGGCGTTTTCGCCTACTCTTCGATCAAACTTTACATTGGGTTTTTTTATCGTGCTAGGGGCTTAGCGTCCCCTCCAAAGGACGTGCAGATCTCTGTATTGCCTCTATTCTTCAACTGGTCTGACTTGGGTAACCCTAACAGAAACACAAGTTCCAGCCAGCATAGCTCTCAAGGTCATCGAGACGCACAAACCTCCTTACCGCGATAAGGTGTCTAGCACAGGGAAGCCCTTCATCAATGGACGTTAAAAAGAAAATGAACGTTTTATGATAGATGATGAATACAAAAGTTTATCCAATATGCAAGGTGTATACACAAAATATAATGCCAATAATCAGAGAAATGTCAATAAGTAGGATATACGACATAAGAGCAACCCAAAACGAATAGACAGCACATAAATAAGAATTTAGATATACAGACTTATTGAGGTTTAAAAAATTTCAGAAAGGCAATTGTAACATTGCAAATACCAGTGTATCTCCTAGAGACCAATGGAAGTCAAACACGAGACTTGTAGAACTATTATACTTCTTTTCAACTGTGTTAAGATGATTGATACCAGCTATTGTGTTTAAAATCACCAGATAGTCATAATCTGAAAACTTTGTATAAGCATTTTGCCCTATGCAATATATGTCTTATGACGCCTATTATACATTTTATTTAGTCCAGAACCAAGTTAGCCTCAAGTTTGGACAAAAAAGGCAGTCATGTGGCCAAAATTTCCGTTATGGAACAAAACAAAAATTCTTCTTCAGACACCCTTCGAGTATGTAACAGAGGTGTTCTTCTTATATCTCTGCATCAGAATTTAGGAATGATGACATCAGTTTCAGAGGGACCGGCGACCATGGAATACGACTAAAAAATTACAACTAGATGTACGCAATCACAGATGTGCATATACCCGCACTCAGCATCTTTTCGAAAAACCCCAATCAAACATGCGCAATGATATTTGAAAATAAAAATATATCTTTAAAAAAATTATAACAATTTTTCAAAATACCCATTTTTCGGACAATTTTTGTTCTGTTTTTTTTCCTAAAAAAATTTCGCGAATCAAATAACAGGAACTGATGAGCACATCTACACCATATACTCTAACAACCTACCAAGTTTCGTTGAAATTCCTTCATCGGTCTAGGAGGAGTTCCTCTGATAAGAGTTAATTCTCAAAAACCCTGTTCTTTAAACATTTTCTATTAGTTTTACAAAAAAAAACCTTCAAAACCGGCCATTTGCTACAAAAACCCGTGTAATATGTTAAATAAGATTCTTAATGGAAACTGCATACCAAATATTAAAAAAAAAAACATTTTAAGAAAGTTATAGCATTTTCTCTACATACCCATTTTTTGACAATTTTTGCTGTTTTTCCTAAAAATGATTGCGCAAATCAAAAAACCGAAACTGATATGCACATCTACATCATATACTCTAACATCCTACTAAGTTTCGTTGAAATTCCTTCATCGGTCTAGGAGGAGTTCCTCTAACAAGGATCCATGCGGACTGACAGACGGACAGGCGGACAGACGGACGACGGACAGACAGACAGAGTGCTTCACATTATACCCGAATTTTCTTCGAAAAGTGCGGGTATAATGACATAAAAACATGTCACAAAATATTCCAGGCCAGCCAGTACCACAGCATGAATAATGATGTTCATTCAATTCATTAATTGAATCGTGTGAATAATCCGTTTAGCTTAATACCAACCTTCCCACTTAATCGTTGAATGTGGGAGCCTCAGACCACAAACATATAAAACTTTGAAAACATACCTTCTTAATATCAAAACATGACTCGACAGGTACGCAATACATGAGTTGTCGTAAACATACAAACAGGTATGGTAATCCGGAGTGAATAACAACCAGGACAAATAGTACCAGAAACATCCGGTCCAAGCTAAAACTACAATTCAGTTTATAGAAAACACACATCAGCAACCACTACGTCCGATTGCGTGAAGAAAGTTATTCATATAAGAGTTAAGTGACCGAAAGAATAAATTATTGAAAAGCCGAGTGGCTATGTTGAACACTCTTGGTAGCAAAATACATATATGGCATCACTAAAAGTGTGCTGACAAGAATACAAAACGCAACCTGAACCATGCCTCCGATAAATATGATATTTATAAGAGGAAGAAGCCAAAACTCTGTGTGAATGTTTTAAAAGAAGTCCGAATAACAGATAGAACCTAATTTTTTCTGAAGAGGTTTGGACAGGGCCGGCATCGAGTCATTTCAGCGTTGCCCGTCAGTGCGCAGTTTAAGAGAGTATGCATATTAGTAGAGGATGTATAGGGACCCAAGACCATGTGTAATGTTCGCCTGGTACGCATATAAGAAAACAGGACATTATATAGATTGTAAAAATGACAATTCTAGAGGTAAAATATTTTTTTACGTTGTATATAACAAGAAGAAATAGGATCAACAGAACAAAGTTTATTGACAAACAAATAATAGCCCTATCAAAAAGTCACCACAAGTATGAATAAGCAAATTGAGACACGCATCTAAAAATTACGCCAAACCAACTAAATGGGTGAGAGGACCTCGCTCCTGACACGAAGCCAAGCCCAAAGTCAACCATCATTAATTTACTCAAAGGGGGAATGAATTTAGAATAGACAAGGCCCCGCTAAATTAACAAATAACAACATATGAGTCAATTTTAAAGGTGACACAAGTGTGTTTTCAAATTATCGTATTTATAAACCAGTTGGTAATTATTTACCTGATTAACAAAATAATATAGGAGTCAATATTGAAGGTACAATAAGTTGGATATAACGTTATCTGATAAATAATACTGAAATGCAACATTGTCACACCCACCTCAACCAAAAAAATTCCTAGCAATTGACATAGGGAAAATGCATACAGTATCTAGTTTGTTTTTTACTCAAATGGTATGATTCCAAATTTTCAAAGGAGTAAGTTAACTGCATCGCTTTGGCCTTAGACTAATTCTTAAAAATAAGTGGAAGTAAATCATTGTCATTGTCGTGTTATAGATATTTAACATTTTGTGCGTACGCAAGGCAAAGCTTCGTCAACAAGACAATGTTTGTCAATGCCTTCCTGACTAGTTAGCATTTGTGTTGGAATTTTGTTTTAACGGAGCATATCTCCATATTTAAAGTTCAACCTTATATGTCCCGTTGATATAAAAGGCACCTGTCTATTGTGATATCGGCTATTCATGAATGAATATGTTGAGGTAAAATGTCGCAGGGTTATGATTTTATGTCATACAATTACATTTATATCAATTTCTTGACCATGTTACCATATGTGCGCAATGACGATAGATGCAGAAGATGGCAGTCTTAATGAGTTCAGTTTCGAAATGCTCGTGTTAGTTATTAAAGAATCGCGATATTTAATTGGCATCCCGTATCCTCAAAAGAAATCGAAACGGATGTGAAAATATATTTCAAATAAATAGAAAATGAATGCTTTAAATAGGAAATCCTTAAGAAGTGTTTATAATTGTGTTAAGAAGGAAACGACTCTCATTTCCTACAGATATTGGCACATTTCCTTTGCGTTTTTGTCACGATTCCAATGAAGCGTTCACTGTTCCTTAGGTGATTGACATTTGAAGTCAGAGTTATTTATTGTTTCCTTCGAACAAAGATAAGTTATGAAGTATTTCAACAAAATTACAAAACAATACCAAAAACAATAGATTTTTAATTATTTCCAAAAAAACCGTTTTTTTGCCCATAATCACTATTGCTCGATTTTGTTTCTTCCAATTTCTATGTTATTGCTTTCATTTATATATATGAAAGATTCTCCAGTGTTTATCGTTTATAATGATAATAATTAGAGACGATATCACTTATTTAGAATTCAGTAAATAAAAACAACCTTGTATTAATAGACATAAAATGAACAAGAATTAAATTGTCCGTGTGTATTTTTACTATTTGAGAATGGTATTTCCAATATGCGTATATCCAAGAGTCAACCGTGTGGCACCCCGAGACTTGGAGAACTGTTATCCCACTCTTCAACAGTTTAGAGCGATTGTGTTTTAAATCACCAGGGATTCAACATTTATAACAAGAATGCTCATGTCCCTGATACTGATACCCAGCAAGTCTCGTTGTGGACAAACATGTGCAGTCCTCAAAGTCACTATATCTCTTCCATACGTGTACACTATCAGTACTTGTCATTAAAAGTGTTAACATGGGTGATTTAATTTTGAATTTTTAAAATGCGACATTATGTAAAAGTGTAAATGTCTCAGTGTATGTATATACATGTATTTGTATTATATAATAAAAACTCTTTAAGAATTGTTTTTCCGAATATTTCGTCATAATTTATTTCCATGTCAATAAAAGAGTGAACTTCCGCCGAGGAAGGTGCTTAGCCGCACCGAAATTTTCGGAAAAACAAAAACAATCTTTAAAGAGTTTTTATTACATATATAAATATTGTGTATAGCTAATTTTTCAATACAATCTGTTAAAAAAAATGTATTGATATCTCTGATTCAGAGCATTGGTAAGAATATTTGACAACATAACATTTCAATTTTGTAAACACGAGCTAAACTAAATATTAAACTAGGCAATAATAAATTTATCATATACGTACATTGTAAAACTTGAAATTTTAGTTGATCCTGGAGGTGAAGTCAGGCGGTTATTTAATTTTCTTATAGAAAGCATGATTGTTTTGTCAATAATGGAGGCTAAACTAGTTGGTGATCAAATGGTCGAATAAGAAACAAATTAGAATGTAAATTAGAGATGAAACCAGTTGGGTAACAAATGGTCCAATAAGTAACATATAAGAGTGAAAATTTGAGATGAAAACCAGTGGGGTAACAACTTATCTTAAATATTTCATAATATTGAAGTAAATGCACTGGTTTACATATTATAACAGTAAGAATTTATTCAGATTTATTGTTTATTCGGATCGTATCTCCATATAATAAAGTTCCACTTGGATATGTTCGCTGCTTTAGCAGGCACTTCCCTATTTTGAAATCGGCTTTCCGTGCATGAATGTCTTCTAAATATAGTTCAACAGTTAAAGAAATAGTAAATCGAAAAACCAAGACGATATTCTAGGCCGTAAGTCCATGGAAATTGGCAAACAATAAGAAAACGTTGGACG
>JAUMGZ010171565.1:0-14920 GCA_032359645.1 Pododesmus macrochisma | reverse complement strand
ACATTGAAAAAGTGACTAACACAAACTTTTTGTTCTCAAAGTGATGTCTGATTATAGTATTTGATAATCGATAATCATAATATGATGTGTAATTGATCAATTTTCGATTATAATCGATTATCGGAACAACACTAAGTACATGTATAAATTCTGTGTAATTTACATGTGTTGTATGTTGTTTTTGCGCAAGACCAAACTACATGTACTTAATTAATATGTTCTTAATATTGGGATGTTTCGTTAATATCAAAGTGCTACACTGGAATCGTAAACTGAACTAATTGAGTAAATCATTCATTAATATTATGACAAGTGAAATCAAGGAAAATGTCAACAACAAAAAATTAGGAAAATCGAAATTTCTCAAAATTGATGTAATTAAAAATTACAAATGCAACTCAAGACATATATATGTTTATTTTCAACTGTAAATAGGTTAATTTCAGTTAATATTATATTTCATTGCTATAGTTTTTTCCGTACCAAAAGTATATTTTTAAACTAATTGGATCTTTGTATTATATTTGTCAGGGATCTCCACAATTTGGAATTTTACTGTGGGGGGAGTCGAAGCAGATCGCTAGGGGGTCTGGATTTTTTTTGAATTACAGATGTACTGAGTGGACATTTCCAGCAATCTGAGGTTATAATTCGTCATTTTATTTCCATCATTATATATATTGCTAAAAATTACATTATTTCCTTTCTTTTATTTAATTTGGAAAAGAAAACACATGAAAAATATATATAATTATAAAACAACAGATAAGCACAGCACTAAATAGTGTCAACAACACTATACTTCGAATTCAAGTACCAATACATTGCACTGTTAGTTGTTTTTAATGTTCATGTGAATAAAGGAAATAAAAGAAATTTTAAATACATTAAATTTATGCATGGTTTTGGATGTGTAAAAAGAAAATGAAAGGCATATTAAATATACTTAAATGATGAAAAATTAAAATTTTCAAATTCCCAAAAGAATTCTTAAGCAGTTATTCAATTTTATCTGCATGTGGACAAAAAACAACTTACTACTTAACTAAGGGCCAATAAGAGTTATCTATTTTTGATTTATTTTAATGTTTACACTTTACAAGACGCTATTTTGAATAAATTGGCATGAAGTCGTTATGCTTTTTCAGTCTCAAATAATTGATTCCTGATTGTTTATAGTGATTTTAAAGGCTATCTAGCATTCTTACCAATTGAAACAGGTAAAATAATAATGTTTTATATTTGTTTAGATTTTTTCCCTGAAAATGCAACAAAGTTTCTTTGCAGTCTTTCAAAAACATGCGCCATTATTTTACATACATGTACATGGGTTGACTTTGAATTGATTCTCTGTTGCCTACACCAAAAATTCAACATACAGATAAAAAGTGCAGAAACATGAAAGAAACATAGATACGGACATTTAAACATTGTTCTCCATGTTTTATGGACGGATGATAAGTAAATTATGTAACAACTGCACACGTTGATTTTTGACAAGACACCTTACATCTTATATAGCTATGTCTTTAAAGCTGAAATTAAAGATTTCTACCCTTTTGCTATTAAATCTGAATAAGTTTTTGTGCTCTGTGGATATTTACTTGCTTATATCACAGATGTATATAGGTCTGTGCTTAAAAAGTTGATGATCGTCAAGGACATTTACACAATTTATGTCACATCATTAGGGATATACATATGAATGTAATCCATGCAGCTGATATTTATACAGTTATATGTTATATCATAGTTACAGTCATGAATTAACCACACAATATAGGTGTATGAACATAAATGTGACATTAACAGCTCTGTTTTGTTCCGCTTAATCATGTTACCGCTAGTTTATGAGAAGAAGATTTTTAAAGTTTTGTCAAATTGTCCCCCTTTTGGTCCCTAGTGGTGCCCCCAGGTGGCCCAGCCCCTTCATTTGAACACATCTGAATCCCCTTCACTTCCTAACAAGTTTGGATGAAACTGGTCTAGGGGTGTAGGAGGAGAAGTCGAAAATGTGAAAAGTTTATGACGGACGGAGGACAGACAGGATTTGTATAAGAAAAGTCCACTTTGGACCTTTGGTTCAGATGGACTAAAAACAGTTTTATTTCATGATATCATGGGGAATTCAAAAAGAAATCATATTTTTGGTTTGAAAGTCTACAATTGCAAGTTGGCATTGAATACATGACAACTCGGACCAAGGACAACTCGGACCAAGACAACTCGGACCAATATCAAAGACAACTCGGACCAATATCAAAGACAACTTGGACCAATAAAATATAAAAGTTTGTTTGTGTTATTGTTATTAATGACAACACCTGAGGCCATACACCAAGGAGACAAACTTTAAAAGAATACTTCGACCATATCAAATATATTAAAGATCATGTAGAGCAAATAAAGTAATAGCATGAGTACCTAATTATTTTGAATAGCATTTAAAAAATCAACACTTTGTGCCAAGTACCAAATATGTTTAAGACAACACAGATCAGATCAAACATCAGTTAGACAAATGTTAAAGAAAACACATATTAAATCAAACAATGTTTAGGCTAGGTAAATGTTAAAGACAACAAGGACCGGGTCATGATCACACACCAGTCAGACAAATGTTAAAGACAATAGTTACAATTACAGTAATTAAAGCGGCTAATTATGATGCTGAAAGTGAAGGTTTCTTTATAAAAAGAGTGAGAACAAGAACAAGAAAGACTACAAAAGGGTATATGCGGTACATTGATGAGACATGGATGACAAAAGCACCGTTTGGACAGACAAGCAGAACGAACAATGATGTCGAGGGATGGCACAATAGGATCAACTAGAAGGCCAAGAAAGGAAATCTCCAGTTCCATCTCATGTTAACTCTCCTGTATGATGTAGCTGCCAACACAAGTTAAGATGGTGTCAGAAGGGAAACTTAAGATGTTATCAGCGCAAGAAGACGCATGCTATTCAGGGTAAACTCTTTACTATAAGGCAGGACTACAGCGTTTTAGTTTTCTTTGATTTTGATTCTTGGTCCGAGTTGTCTTTGATATTGGTCCGAGTTGTCTTGGTCCGAGTTGTCTTTGGTCCAAATTGTCCTGATTCTGTTGGCATTGTACATACTGATCAATGAATGAGATTAAAAACAAACTGCAAAAACATTAAAGTGTTCGAAGCAAGATACAATTGCAACTGATTAATAGTTAAAGTATGTTTATGGGAAAAAATTCAAAAATATATTTTACTCTTACTGCTAACAGGCTTTTAATAGCTAAAGTGCACACCAGACAACATTCTATATATTATAAGGTATTGCACAATATTTTGTAATTTTAAATTTAAAAATGTGTTACATATTGCATGTCTGCTTTTCTGTTTCTGTATACAGATCTGTTTATGGGGTCTTACATTTATCTTAACCAGTTTTTCATAAAACAATTAAACAATGATAATCATCCCGTACACCACATAACATTGAGAGTCGCCGGCTGTTTAGAACGAAGACGAGTTGTGGTGTTATTTTTCCACGTGTCAGCATGGTAGCAAAAAGTCTTCCGTTTCCATTATTTAAACCGATCATCTGTTTTGTATTTAAGATATATTACGTGCTTTTATTGTCATTAAAGATAGGGAAGAGTATTAATCATTGAAATACGATTTTCTTCCATAAAACAGCTGATCAACAGCGATCAATGGTTCACGATGACAACATTCGGGGAACGTAATACTTACAAATCTTCGTCCTGTCCCTTTTTACTTTTATTCTTTGGTTTACCCATATCAAAGTATCGAATATCATGAATCCTGAGTGCCAAGAGGGGATATTACCCTTCCGATTTTTAAATAAACGATAACAATATTGTCAACAAGTGAAATTTTTCATAAAATCTTCATGCGCATGGATTGCAAGTTCCTGTACATAATGGATTGTGGGAGACGGGAGAAATAATTTCAACATGTGCCGGTATGAACAATCTAGAAGTGTATCGAAAAATACTAAAGGGAGCACTTATTGTATCTAAGATAGACTTGTTTGAGTCCCAGTGTGTTTTTCTCAACGTTGAATCACGGATCTATCTACATTTATTGTAAATGTGAATAGATTGTTAATTTCAGTTTAATATATTGTTATACGATGTAAGCCAATGTGTCCGTTATGAATTTTGCTTTGTGATACACTTGATCTCATACACAAGTTGATTGCGGTCGTAACATTTAAATGTTTTAGTTTTTAATTTGTAAAAATAGCAAATAGCAAAGAAAAATCAATTATTAAAATTTTACATTAGTGGTCTAGAATTATACTCAGTGAATTAAATACTCTGTGGGTATCACTGCTATGCTGTATGGTTTAAATGTTAGAACTTGAATTACAAATTCCGTTCACAACAAATGCACAAAATGATAACAAATATCCTATTGCAAAAAATAAATAAATAAACAGATAATAATAATAATAATAAAAATATACACAAAAACCCTGTGATAACTGTTACACTTCTCATGTGACAGTAAAATGTATGCAAACAACTTAAAAACAGTATACATATAGTGAAGTTGTTGAAAAGAATATTCAATTATGGTTTGGTAGAGTTTAAAAAAACAAAAACAAAACAATGTAAATAAAGTAAATTTAAACAAAAGAAATATATTAAAGCAGTTTGCTGCTTATATAAGAATATATGATTTCTAGGTGGAATCGTACACTAAGCACGACACGACACAAATTATACTTACAAGCCAAGGTACATAAAATTGATTATATATCAGCCAAGGTCCAAGATTCTATGAACGTTTTTAAACTATTTGATAGAAAGCAAGCAGTGAAGTGAACACCTTATCATACAACCCGCCAGCATGTTAAACAGGTTTTTTTGTATACTTTAAAAGCAATTAGTTTTGATTCCGCCAAAACTCATAAATATATTACATAATATCGATGTATATTTGCCAAATATATATGTATATTTACATCGCATGGAAATGCCACTATGTATCCCAATCGATAGCGCGCCTCATTAAATTTGCCTATATGTCCAGTTGGCATTCATATCGTCTTTGAATGCCAACTGAAAGCAGTTCAATGCTTAAATGCATGAAATGCATGTGTGTATAAACCAAAAGTATGTAAATGTGCCATCATGTGATGTTATAAATTGATTGTTATGATATATGTTAAAAGGATTAATAAGTTGATAATCCTTTTACCCATTTTTGTGTGTTTGTATGACGTCCATTATGTGATGGTATTTTATGCTGGTAACAAAAATGTTAAAACTAAGTGTAACATAAAATCTAATACATTGGAAAATATCAGCTGACATCATTATTTTTAAATGATTGTTGTTGTTTTAGCCGGTTAGTTTTTATAAACAACAAAGTCGAGCCTCATAACGAAAAACGTAAACGAAGATCTAGAGGCCTATAAAATAAATACCATTCCGACAGGACGTAATGGGTAGTAGACACGTTTAACCTTAGACAGCACTGAACAACACATACCTATATACTCTCTGGTCTTAGTTTTATTTGTGTTTAACTCTAATGATAAAACAAAAACGGCACTGGCATATACATGTAGCCATCTCTTACCCAATTCAATATTGTTCCTCCTTTCGATACCTCAGACTGAACACCTATGACGCAGACAATTAATAAATGAGTCTCAAGTTGTCCCTCCCCCCACTCCCACCCGTCGAATGAAATAATGTTTTAGAGGTCAGGTTTTCCAGCAGACTATTATTGGAATTCCCATGGGGATCAACTTTACTCTACTCCCCTAGGCAGAAAAAACCCGCTGGCGCGCTTCATTAAATTTGCCTTTGAGCAGTTGGCATTCGTATCTCATATAAACGTCAACGGAAAGAAGTTCAACGCTTAAATGACGTCAAACATGCACGCAGCCCGCCTGCCTTATGGATATTCATGTCTTTGTAAAACACACACAGCTCATACATATTCATGAATATTCAGAAGGTAGACGGGCGTTATTTATTTTGTTGATCTACAATAGCCTGGCGTCATATGACTCTTAGGCAATAGGTAATGTGATAGGGAAGGCAATTCACATTAGAGATGCAGTAGCGAGATAATAGTTTTCATTTTAAAAATATAATGCTAAACTTAACAAAAATGTTACTTTTGTTTTCATAATTTTAATTTTTACAAATAATATACGAAGTTTAACAGAAATGTAACTTGTTTTTATGGCATTATATGCTGATTGAAACTGAAAGTTGATGTAATAACTCTTTCAAAGTTATAATTTCTTTCAAAGTTCTTATGGCTGAACGATATTGAAATAAATCTCTTTCACAGTTATCGTGGCTTTGCAGTATGACAAATTCGTTACAATATAATTGAATATAATGTGTAGTATGCGGTCATGGTGTTTTATTTACTCCTTTTTGCACTAATCAAGCGGTGTCCACCAAAAGAGGAATCAAAAATACGAGAAAACGAAACAAGGGCATCATCACAAGCAACAGCTTTCCAAGATGCATAAATCAGTGAATCACTATTTTAACCGCTCTGCTTTCATGAATATGTTGCTGCTTCTATTCCTATCCTGTTAATGGTTTTTCTCCTTTGCTCTTTCGTCACGATACGAGTGACATATTCTTATGGTGACATATGCTTCTTTTTTAACAGTGGAATGGGTTGCCATACACAGGAATGACACGGAAGCATCGCAACGGGCGACACATGTGTAGCAGAAAACGCTTATTAATCGCAAGCACCTGCATGGTTTCCCTTCTAGTTTTTTTTTAAATAGAAGTTCGTGATGTTTCCTTTTTTTAGCTAATAAATGTGCATTGTATCTTCGGATATTTTATCTGTGTGCGTCCGACCTAGATTTACTCGAAAGTTTAAGATAATAATTTGAAGTTTTGACGTAAATTCGAATGCCGACTTAGACCAAGTTTTTCTGATTTTTAAAGATTTTTTCAACAATCGGTTGAAACAATGAAAATTGAATATTTGGAAGTCCAATGGACAATTTAGATTATGAATATTGAATTCATGCAATTTTTAAATTGCCATCTGGTGGTCATTCCAATTAAAATATAAAGACAGTTTAAAGTCTCAGTTTTCTTTAACCCAAGACAAATATAAGTGACAAATTTTGCAAATACCTACTGAAAATTGTATAATAGTACGTGTTCGGCCTCCGACTCCAATGACATCTATATTTGAAATATCAGTTTAAGACATGTTGGTACAAAACAAGTCTAACTGTAAAACAACCATGTTCTAAGGACATGCAGGTACAAAACAAGTCTAACTGTGAAACAACCATGTTCTAAGGACATGCAGGTACAAAACAAGTCTAACTGTGAAACAACCATGTTCTAAGGACATGTTGGTACAAAACAAGTCTAACTGTGAAACAACCATGTTCTAAGGACATGTAGGTACAAAACAAGTCTAACTGTGAAACAACCATGTTCTAAGGACATGTAGGTACAAAACAAGTCTAACTGTAAAACAACCGTGTTCTAAGGACATGTAGCTACAAAACAAGTCTAACTGTGAAACAACCATGTTCTTAGGACATGTAGGTACAAAACAAGTCTAACTGTAAAACAACCATGTTCTAAGGACATGAAGGTACAGAACAAGTCTAACTGTGAAACAACCATGTTCTAAGGACATGTAGGTACAAAACAAGTCCAACTGTGAAACAACCATGTTCTAAGGACCTATTATTTAGAAAGAGATACGAAAACAAGCTGAGACAATCTCATTTGATCAATGAAGCTTGTTCAAAATCTAGTATGTTGTATATGTTCTGTGAAGTTGAATTTCAAAACTTATTTTAGAAAGTTTTTTTGGCACTTATGGTTCATGATTGGATTTCTGAAAGGTTTGTAAAATTTTGCACTGTTTGAGAATAGTTATGAGTTTACTTCAACAAGTAACGTTTCCTGTCGAATGTTGCCATCGTGTGTTCAGTTATTATCAATAAATCGAAAATATGAAAAGTTAACGACGGACAATACAATTTATTATGATAAACAGGAATTTTTGATTTCAATATTAAACATTTTTTAAAATCTGCAAAAATCGCGCCTGCAACTTTTACCACGATAACAAGTGGATACTATGGTTTTTTTATGAACTGCTTTTTGAATTAATGGAATCACATGTCTGACAATGGACGATTAGTACATATGTTTAACTTTTATTACATAAATATATTGTTAACAGTGTCACTGCATATTACGAAAACAACACACCCAGACAGAACAAACACGCAGCATACTTATATAAAACAGTAAATATAGTAATATTGTAATACATATCAATAAACAAAACAGTAAATACAGTAATATTGTAATACATATCAATAAACAAAACAGTAAATACAATAATATTGTAATACATATCAATAAACAATAACACATTGAAGTATAAGTTATATATAGATGTATGTCCGTATGTCGTTTTTGATACCACCAGGAAATCGGTTAAAACACGTTTTCTACCTTGCTATACTTATAATTGTTATTCGTTGGGCAAATGTTATATATTGTTGTTATTGAAATACAAACAAGAGGACCATTGGGCTTTAACGTCATTCTGAATAAAATAGGCCTATAAGTAAATTTTGGCATTTGAATACTTTCGACCCCAGGGCAATGCCTTGGACAAACTTGATTCTCAATACCCTAAAGTTTCAACAAACAAAAGCATTAAACACTAAGCCTTTTAGTTCATAATATTTTTGAAATTTTGTCAAATCGCAATTTGTGCCCCAAAGTGGCGCTCTTGGGGATAGCTCAATTATTTGAACAAATCTGAACCCAATTCCCCTAAGGATGCCTTCAACCAAGTTTGAATGAAATAAGTCCAGTATTTTTGGACAAGACGAACAATTTTTACTATATATAATGCTGAACTTTGACCCCAAAATGCGTGCCCTATTTTTGATCTAAGGGCCACGCCTTTAATAAACCGTGTTCCCCAACTTTAGACTTTCACGACTTTTCTTTTTTACGTTCTCTGTTTAAGATCTGTTAATTACACTCCTTGAATTTCAAAGCTTAGAGTCTGGGTCTACAATGTCCCGTAGTCGTAATAGACAAATCTTTTTAACCTCCTCTACCCCTGTGATGATTTCAGTGTCTCTATCATTCTCTTTACGAACATTAAGTCCATTCAAAATGGACTCCTTTTTATTCTGGCGAGTACAAATAACAAATGGGAAGCCGAATTTGTTCTGGTACATTTGATTTAAACTGTCCATTCTTTCCATCTCGTCTTGCGTCAATATATCTAGACCAGCACTTTTGTGTTCTTGAGTGGATTCAGTTGTCAGACTTCCGGACTTTGCATGCTTTCCCGCCAAATCCGGAAACAAGCGAAGTACACCTGCCTTGCCTGAAGTATAGAACATACATTTGAAATTACAATTAAACCAATACAACAAGCATTCTGAGAGTATTGCTATCGCAATACATCTCCCCTTCCGGTGGCTATTACACCTGGATTCAAGATAAACTAAGAAAAACATTTAGCTACAGAATACGGAAGAGCAATGAATACTTTTATTTGCTTATATGAATAAAATTTCCTACATAGAATGACAGCATGATGAACTGAAAACCATACAAGCATATTGCATATCATATTATGAGAGGTTTTTAGGAAATCACTTAAAATGGAACCGAGTTCATGTGTTGGCTCGGTCATAAGTTGGCATGCCATAGTAGTGCATTATAGTCTCAAGTATCTGATGTGGCGTAAACTGTAGGAGTTGTGATCACAAAAAATGGGACAGACATACTGACTTATGATGGTTTGTAACAAACAAGTATCCATCTTCTCATAGTGCCAAGCACCGGTTTAAAGTTTGATTCAGATGCAAATGAATCTGTAAAGGAGCTGCACTGAAAAAGTTTGATTACACTGTAAACCATACAAGTTTCAAAGTGCCATAACTCTAAGAAAATTATAATAATCACAACGGCAAATCGATATGCACACCCTCGTATAATGCCAAGCGTGTATGTAAAGTTTCACTTTTATGCAACTTCAGAAGGAGCAGCGTTCAAAAGGTTTGATTACGTTCTCAACCATATTTTCGAAGTTGAAATGGCCATAACTCTGAGAAAAATACAATGAACAGAACAGCAAAATGATATGCGTATCCTCGTATAATGGCAAGCATGTCTGCAAAGATTCATTATTATGCGGCTTAAACTTTAGAAAAGGTTGCGTTAACAAAGTTTGATTACACTCTAAACCATATTTTCTAAGTTAAAAAAAGGCCATAGTTTCATTTTCATGCGACTTAAACTTTAGAAGGAGTTGCGTTCACAAGCATGTGAGACAGACAGACTCACTGACACCGATGGAGTGCAAAATTATAGTCGATCCGGTCGGAGCGGTAGGGGAATTTTAAAAATACTATAGTTTGATATGTATAAATCCTTTTGATCAATATTCTATAGTTTCATATGCCGCAATAATATTGATCAAAATACTGCAGTTTGAAATGACTACTAAGCAATATTAATGTAACAAGATGCCCAATGGCCATTGATGCACTTTCCTGAATATCTTGCTTTCAAGTTTTGTAGAAAAAGATTTTTCAAATTTTGTCAAACATTCCCGATTTTGGCCCCAAGCGGCGCCCTAGCCGCGGGAACCTAAGTTCATTTGGCCTTACAATTTGGACAGTTGGCAAATTGCGCATCATTTATGCACCAGTCTGTTTTTACATGCACTTTGATATTTAGAGGTCCATAATAACTGCTCCTCCTATGGTCTGAAGCACAGTAAGCAGAGCTTAGCGGGAACCGTATCTCATTCTGGCCTTACGATTTGGACAGTTGGCCTCTAAAGAGCTACGGATCGTAAACTTATCGAAACGTTCTATTATAATTTTCACAGCGACCACAGTTCGGGTCGCGCTCAATAAAGCTATTATTCTGAAGTTTCCCATGGAATGGAAAAAAAACCAAAACATCCTTGTGTTTGCGCATCCTTTATGCACCAGTCTGTTTTACTTCGTCATTTATAGGTCCATAATTGCTGCTTATTTGGCCTAAATTGTAGTGGACAGAGCTTGCATATCTTTAACTGCAAATTTCAAGCCAAATGATCGGCAATCTGAACAACCAAATACCGCCAGACTGAGGCCTAAATGATCGGCAATCTGAACAACAAAATACCACCAGACTGAGGACTAAATGATCGGTAATCTGAACAACCAAGTACCACCAGACTGAGCCCTAAATGACAGGCAATCCGAACAACCAAGTACCGCCGTTTGAGGCCTAAATGATCGGCAATCTGAACAAGTACCGCCAGACTGAGGACTAAATGATCGGCAATCTGAACAACAAAATACCACAAGACTGAGGACTAAATGATCGGCAATCTGAACAACAAAATACCACAAGACTGAGGACTAAATGATCGGCAATCTGAACAACAAAATACCACCAGACTGAGGACTAAATGATCGGCAATCTGAACAACCAAGTACCGCCAGACTGAGGCCTAAATGATCGGCAATCTGAACAACCAAGTACCACCAGACTGAGGACTAAATGACAGGCAATCCAAACAACCAAGTACCACCAGACTGAGGACTAAATGACAGGCAATCCGAACAACCAAGTACCGCCGTCTGAGGCCTAAATGATCGGCAATCTGAACAAGTACTGCCAGACTGAGGACTAAATGATAGGCAATCTGAACAACAAAATACCACCAGACTGAGGCCTAAATGATCTTCAATCTGAATAACCAAGTACCACCAGACTGAGGCCTAAATGATCGGCAATATGAACAACAAAATACCACCAGACTGAGGCCTAAATGATCGGCAATCTGAACAAGTACCGCCAGACTGAGGCCTAAATGTTTGGCAATATGAACAACCAAGTACCACCAGACTGAGGCCTAAATGATCCGCCAACACAACGGGAGTGTTTTGTTTCTCAACTTCCGCTGGTTTATCGAGCACGACCCAGATTCGTGTCAGTGGAAAATAAATAGAACGTTTAAATAAGTCTTCGACTACGGCTCTAGTGTGGCCAATATGAACTACAGTTCATGACCAACTGTACAAATGTTAAGGCCAGAATGAGGTACGGTTCCCACAGCTAGCCGCACCCCAGATCAAAGTTAGAAACATCGAAAAATCAACATTGAGCTTCGACAAATATAGCAACAAAACGGATCCCCTCTGAACCGGATTTACCCAGATCTGAAATGGAGATGATTTAGAGGAATATTAATGTTCTGCATTTGTCGTTGAATCAACTGTAACTGTTTGACCATTTGACTTTTTTTTATCGGAGAGAAAACTTAATTACCATCAAACGATAAACCATCCAAGAAATTAGAAAATTCAGAGTGTAAGTGGTTAACATCTTGGAATGGGCGCTTCGACCAGACCGACGCACTGCATAGTGGATTGTGTTCTATGACGCCGCCAAATATGGAGATGAAGTCGCCATAGTTAAGAGAATTCACTACGTTTATCTTCATCAGTGACGTCATCTGTTAATCTTTATAGCGTCTACCTGTGGAAGAGAAAACCATTTACAACCAGAGTAATGACGCAAAAAAATATCACATAATTTCCAAGAAAACTAATTCGCCTTTAATATCATACTCATTCTTACAGTACGCGCTGGTGATGATGCCAATTAAAATTCCTCTTACAAAATCAAGTTTTGTTTAAAAGCTCTGATCAAATATACGATAATTAGTACTTGAACATTGAATCCAAATAGAAGTTAACAGTTTGTATTATTGGTGCCAACTCGTCCTACATAGTACCGAGACAAAATCTCTCATGCACTTGAAACCTTATAGTTGTAGAGAGTTGTGAGTGTCACAGCGACCAGGAAATCTATGCTGATAGGAAGTTATGTTCTTAGTTGGGTCACAAAAAACAGACAAATTGAGGTTGGAAACCAGACAAAGACCGGTTCGTCCTTTGGAGAAGACGCTAAGCTGGCGGTCCAGCGTACATGGAGGGTCTTAACCCATGGCATGATAAAGATCTACATGAAGAGTAGGCGGGAACGCCATTGCTTGATGTAACTCGTCTTCCTGAACGATCTTTCTTGCTTTGATTTCCTGGTCTTGTAGCCGCTTCTCCTCCTGTCGATTACTCCTATCACTTGGTTTTCTCATTTGATATTTTGTTACGATATCACTATTCAGGAAGTGACGTAAAACCCCAGATAACATACAAACAACACCCCGACATAAAACCCCCAGAATCATAATAACAACAAGACAAAGCGGGAAAAGAAATATATATTTAAGAAAAAGGAACAGGAAGCACAATGATCTCGTGCAATATATGATACCACATAATCTTCTCAAGCTGTACCTGGAGATCTATCGTGACATGGCGCTATGACAAAAGTGATCTGAAAACCGTAGTTATTGTAAAGAATGGTTATTAAGTCTCAGTGCTCGCATGACAAGGTATAGACTTTCCCCGTTTTACCGGTGTATACCAAATATTAAAAGTGACTGTAGAAGAGAAAGTTGATGCGTGAAACAAATCAGCTGAGTTATAGCGACCTTTCAGTATAGAGGTTGTTGTCGACCTGGGCATTGTTGGGGAGGGGTTATGGTTTGAAATGGGTGCCTGTGCTCCTGATCTACGGACCTGCTTTGTAACACCGACACATAAAATAGTGTTGATTATTGTCTTTACCTTTAGGTACACGCTAACTGAATATGAACTAGATCTAGTGCCAAGTCACGTCCGGTGCCTCTACACCTTTGTGGTATAACAGTTGTATTAAATATATTTTATTCTAACTAATTCAGACTTAAATATTTACAGTAGGTAGTATGCGCAAACAGCGGCGTATAATATATTACTTTCTTTCCTATTCTATTTTGAATATTGGCCTCCCATTACCCAGCGGTCAGGACATGACGCAGCACAGGTAGCCTATTGTCTTGTTCCCGCTTAGGTGTCATTTTTAATCAAGATACGGACGAGGCTAGACCTATTACAAGTATATGCATTTCCAAAAATGCTGATCGTCTTTTAGCGCATTTAGTTGATTGATAAAATTATATTAATTGTTTTATAGTTTTATTTCTCTGTTTTCCTGCTATTAGAAAGTTCGTAATTGCGAAGTGCCCACCAGCTATAAAATATATTCATCCAAGTAAACACTTACTATATTTATTCTGAGGACTAAACATTTAGGAAGAATGAGCAAGGAAAATGCCAGAAGCCATCAACTTACGATTAAAATACAAACAATACAGTAACATCACTAACATATTAACGCCTCCCCGAAATTTTTCTTTTTTCCATGACAAACTTCCCAGCAATGAACACAAATATGTGTGCGTCAGAAAAATGTATGGCCCCCACCCCGCCCTTGATTTTCACCAGGCTTTTACCCTGCAGCTGGCTCTGCTTCTTTGAATCCCTAATACAATATAACGTTAATATACATGTACTTATTTACACATATTTCTCTAAGCCGGTTACTACGTTCTAAGAATACATTTCATTAATACATAGTTTTCGCACTCCATTTGCAGTATATCTTGACAGTTAATTCAGAATTCTGGCACTTGCACGAATCTATCTGTGTAGATTATCCGTATCAAGTTGTGTGAAACATTATGCGCAGCGTATCAGGGAGAAGTAACCAGTCTATTGACATGATAATTTATACCAGCGCCGGTGTTACAGCCATTTCTTTTCAAAACACCGTGAGATGAAATCGTTTGTTCCGTTTGTTTGTTTGTTTGTTTAATTAGGGCTTAACGTCACTTCCAGAATCTTTCACCGATATTGTGACAAAAGACAAAAGGAGAAAAACCAAACGATAGGACATGAAGAGAAGCGGCGACAGGAACGGGAAACGAAAGTAATAGAGATAGTTCAGAAAGAAGGATGAGCCAATGCAACGGC
>JAUMGZ010171554.1:0-14922 GCA_032359645.1 Pododesmus macrochisma | reverse complement strand
CGTGACATTTCACACAATTAAAATATTGTCGAATAAAAAAACCCTGG
This sequence comes from Pododesmus macrochisma, assembly GCA_032359645.1. Lineage (NCBI taxonomy): Eukaryota > Metazoa > Mollusca > Bivalvia > Pectinida > Anomiidae > Pododesmus > Pododesmus macrochisma. The sequence goes on along the minus strand of JAUMGZ010171554.1, from coordinate 14,875 downwards.
CTTATCAGGACTTCTGAGTCCTTTGATTTACTCTTGGATTTGGTTCACACGTCAAACGTTTAGCTTTTTTACATTCTTATTTCTATGGTCTGAAAGTGTTAAGAGTCAAATACTATAGTATGTTGTTAAAACAACATTCAACTGCTATAGTACATAGTAAAAGATTAATTCCTCAATCAATTTCTCTTTTTTTGCTTAAAAACCAGAAAAACAACGCACAAGGTTTTGACGTATCCAACACTACAAGATAATACACAAAATTGTTGTCCATTGTATGTATGTTCTTACATAACGTTTATGATATCTATGACGCAAGTGATTGTCTCACCATATGCCCGACTATGTAGCGTATTTTATCATTTTAAAATGTTTAAAACTGGTTAATATCACGTCGAGTGCACAGTGCAACACAGTAAGCATCTCAGGCATGTATAGTTATTGGTGTTTAATTGTGTGTTTATTTACTGTATGTTCTCATTCCACGTAGCACACGATCTAAGACAACGTTCTGCCTTGCATTAGCTGCAGAATAATGTTAGTTATACCATGTAATAGTGTTTTATCGCTGTAGCATCTTGCCGCGGCATAGTCGACAACCTGGGTTGGTAAAATACATTTCAAATGAAACACACATATAATCAAGCACCAGCAACTCTAATGTATAGCTTTCGAATAATGATGTAGAAAATCAGAGACATATACCCAATCGTTCTCTATAAACACGATTTACGTGCTCTGAACTTTGCCGAAGCTGTAAACTCGTTCCTAATGAGTTATTATATAATAGTAGTGGGTTGTTCTCCTCGTTCCATCTTGTAACTTGTGGCTTATCTTGCTTTTTACTCTAAATCCAATGCAAACAAAATCATCTTGAATGTTCTTGGTGATAGAAACAAACTTGTGTTTTCAACCTTTTTAGAAAGCGGTTTTATCCCAGAATAAAATACACGTAATCCTATGCCATAAACAACGTTATTAAACTGTAATCTTTATACTTAGAATTTTAGTTAAAGTCACTTTAAATAGTGAAATTGAATATCATTTATCATTTAAGACTTTTAGCGTGTAGACTTGAGATATAGCAAATGTAGAACTAGAGGTCAGTCGAGTTTGTCTTGGGTAGATACGCGGTAAGTGACCTAATATCGCTCATGGGCAATAACCAAACATGTTATTTTTAGCTCATAGTGTGCGCCAAAATAATCATTTTTTTGTTTATATGTTTGTTGGAGTTTAACGTCCCTTAAACGCACGTATACGTCATATCAAGACGGTGTCTGCTTGTGACAGTGCGCACTTATGGCTATTTTATAGTGCTGTCTCACTGAAATATATCGCCGCATGAACTTTGACATGATACTTCAATCGGTCGCATCATCTTGACACCGAGTCGACCAGTCCTCCTCTTACCCAGTAATGAAGAACGCTCAGCAGGGAGAGAAAACGCTTTAATCTTCCACAAAAATGGACTTTATTTTACATTGCTGTATATAACGAAAATCGTTCTTGTTTCTAAGAGTGCAAAATACCCCATCAAGCCATATGTTGCAATATAGATTTAAGAATTATTCAAATTCGTTAAGTTTTATAGGTACTACCGCACGGGGAGGTAACGTGTACCTAGAATTACAGGAGTCAGGGGTCAAACGAAATGTTTTAAAGTGCGGTCTATACTGCATTCCATAACCACAGTAAATCACTATACATCAATTTTCAATACAACATCCTTCACGAAAAACACAAAATATGATAGAAAATTACCATAAGAATAACAGTAAAACCTTTTTCAATTATGCTTTTGTCGTTTCGTTATACCCGAGTAAAAATGTGACAGTTGTGTTGATGCCAGTCCTATCTCTCTGTGTGAAATTCTATCTATCTACTGTAACCAATACCTCATAACGCTGGAATAGAATTATGACAGTTTATAGCCATTGCGATACGGGGTACACCGAGTAAACGCTAAAACACGCGTTATAACCCCTACATATATCTTTTCACACGTATATGTCAATACAACAACCATTTTGATTAAAGCTCTCTAGAAAGAAGTTAAGAAAAGTACAGACAACAATGGACGTTTCCCAACCATCTGTTTAGTAAAGTTTTGGGAAGTTTACACGCTTGCATTGCGTTGATTTTACGACCATGATAAAACTTAACAACTAACTTGATATCTGGTTTATCAGGTGTATCTTTTATTTCGGATGTTTTCTTTTTCTCTTTTATGCGTCAAAGCTTTCAATCAACATATTTTTTAACAAAACCGTGTTGCATTTTCATTTCAGTGCTCGACCTTTTACTGTTCTTCGCCATTTCTCTATTCAATAACTAATACAATGCTTTTATTATAACTTGGATTTAGCAGTTTTTTCTGCTAATTCCCCTTTTGTGTTTCGTCTCGATACAGCATTTATTTTGAGTCAAAATCGAATTTCTACAATGTCAATGCATCCGGAACAGGCTGTCTCGTCTGCTTAATCTAGACAGGAAGTCACGGAAGGAAGGGAGATAGTGTCTACAACGTCGGTTAGAGATTAACGCTGAGTTTTTATCAATACCACGAGGGGATAACGCATATAGAACGGTCATTGTGTAAACAGAAAGTATATATTTAGAGTAAGTAAAAGTAAGGTCCCAACCGCAGATGGGGAATTATAATTTAGCCATCAATTTTCCCGAGCAACAAAAGCCTACAACAAAGATTGATACAAGTGTGAACGCAGTACTCGGTACGCAGAAGACCCCATACGCAGTACGAGATTGAAAAAGTAACATCAACTCTAGTTTGATACCTTTATCGTTGTTGTCTCCCCGCTGCAGGAGATCGCCATTTTTGTCCATTTATGGAGCAATTAAGTATATTGGTTCATGATCTCACAAAGGCTTGGATTTTAAAGCTCCTGTTTGATTCACAATAGCGATATGAGGGTCATTCCAGTTTGTTGTTGGCCCTCGGAAAGGCTCTTGGTTTAATGCATTGAATACTTGCATTTTACGAGCATATCTCTCCAATCTCTAAATCGTGTGGCCACAAAACATCAAAGGTAACATTCGTCGGTTGTATACAATTCTAACTGGAGATAAGTAATGTATCAGACAAAAACAAAAAGTTCTATGTTTCACGTGAGTTTAAAGAAAGTATGTAGTAAATCTAAACTAAACTGCGGTTCTTTACTTAGACGTGTCCATATTTTATAGAATACATGGGTTAAAATCTTCACTGCATGCGCAATTCTTAGCTCTTGCATATCAATGTGTTTTAATTTCAAAATCTCTGTTCAGTAAATTTGTATTAAGTTCAGATAAACATGCCTTAGTGACCTCGTATTATAACCAGGGATGTATAACGTGTTTTCTGCAATGAAACATCTAAAATAAAGAGCGGACATACAACAAGTCGACTCTACAACGATAACCTTGGTCTAATGTAATCTATAGGATTTTCCCCGTTGCGCAATTTAAATCAATTGACAGAAAAATAATAGAAGTTTTATACTTTCCCACACGATAGTAATTCTATTTAATCATGTTGTATGTTGTAAAAAGGACCTTAATCGTTTTTATTGAAAGGAGTTCGATAAGATTTCATTATAGTCTTGTCTGTCGTCGGTATGTTTATGGCGTTTTATCGCAACATTGCCTTTTATGCTACCAAGTTTTATTCCCCGAATTACTTAACTCCAAACACCATTGCGTGCAGTACATGTACTCCCTTAATCGGACAGATATTCCGGCGGGAAATGTACGTCCTCAAACGTCATTATCTGTTTATAATAAAGATTATTTGTTAAAGATTATTTTAATTTGATTAATATCCGAAATTTTACAGAGGATACGCATTAAATACAAAATGTCCAAGAGCCGATGCTTACGATTAACTTATTCAGAAAATTGGAAATCGAAATATGTTCGAACCGGACATGACGTACAAACTTGCAGCGATTGAAGAACAGAACTAAACGATAAGAAACAAAAGACTTCAATCAATAATGGAAGGTCTAATGAGAAGTGTTTTGGTTTTACTTGCGTCAGAATGGATTTGAACAAGAAGTCGCTTGTTAAGATTCTGTAATCACCCGTAGCTATAAATACTTGGCTTCAGGCCTGATGTTTTGTTTGCAGATTGTTTTGATAGAATTAAAAGAGTATTCTTCAGACAGAAATACCTACATGCATTTGACATATATTCCTGTTTTATCCACGTGCAATATGATAGTGTTGCTTTGAATGGTACATTCAGTTTTATTAGACGCGTTAAAACTCTGATTATGTGCAAAGAACAGTGTTCCTCTGTCATAGAAATAATTAGATGGTGTAAACAGTAGTACTATATATACTGCACAGCCTTTTTTTTTACACTTTTAAGGAAAAGCCAAGTAAAAAGATTTTGCAAAAACAATTGGTGGAAAATCAAGAGAAACCAAAAAAAACCGCCAACAAATTAAAATGTACAACATCTTAAACAATTTGTTTAACACAGGACGTGAGAAACGACAGACAGATAGCTTTACATAATATTAATAGATATAAGCTTAATTATTCTTCGAGATGATGATTGATATCCTATATATATAATGTATCAAGACATTTGGACAGTAGTCTCTGTCATCTAAAACTAGTTGAGTTCACTCCTTTCTCAGCAGTGTACCCGATATTTAAATTGTTATAAGCGACGCTCAGTGACAGAAAACATCATGTCTCTTTTTCTGCATTATTAGCGGCCGTCGTTACTGTCATAACAAACATGGCGCATGAGAGATGATCAAAAACATGGCTACCACAAATGGTCATCTCTGGTTCAGAATAACTCGCCATATCTTATTTTTTCATAATAGAATTTGTCAGAGAGAAATCGGATACCACTATAAAGCAGAGCCTGAACATTTGTATAAAATGGATGTTATTGGTGTTATTTATCGGCTTGTTTAGCCCCGACAGATATAATTGTCCGTCTGAGACAGTTTGATAAATGATGACTACGGGCTTTATAAACAAGGGGCGTGCTACCTGCCCTGTCTCGTCCTATACCTCCAGTGATATTAGCCAGATTTTTAACGTATTCCTTTACCCACTCTGATCTCTTTAACTTAAAATAATCATATATTATTTTACAAAAATTAACTTTAACATTTGTGTGTAATGTTCCTGTACGCCCATGATGTTCTAAGATAAAACGCCCATCGCACTTTTACTTATTACCGCACATCAGTTACTCTTTCTACCTGTCTTGTTAAATGTAATTGTTATTTCTAAATCAATTAGTATGCAACATAGTTAACACTCATTTGTTTTTCTTAACACTCAAGTTCACAAATGCTTGTTTTAATGGTATCATGTGTTAATGTCGACATGACTAACGTACACGGATATTTGTCTCTGTAATAATCTCGCTTAAAATATCTTAAAAATAAGAAAAAGAAAAATTCTTCGCCAACATCTTACAAAAATACATAAATTTGAGGGAAGTATTGGTGTTTGTGTGCTGGTCTTTCTGCCTTGCCCAGTAGATTGGAATGTATTAATGCTACGCTTGTTTACATGTTGACGCGTGTTGTATATTGGAGACTTGAAGCATCTAGATACCTGTGACTGTCAATTACGCACAACAATCACCACTAATGCCGCTATTTATGTCAAATCCGGAAAATGTATCCCCGTCAGCAACTTTCAACCGTAATAGGATTGTAGCCTGTTATTGTGTTATTTACTGTTCAATATCATGATTCAATTATGTGCGTTTTCGACATCATTCAGATTCCAGAGCAAATATGCATCGTAAAATGTTACAATAACTCCGAGGCGCGTAGATCAGGTTTGGTTGTCACCGTCACCGTACATCATTCTAAATTTAATATCGCCTTGACAAAACGAATCCAGTCATGTCCATTTTCGGAATGAGTCCCGAGTTATTTACGATCGTTCACTGGCAGCTAAACTGTTTTATGATAGGGCGTCTGCCCCTAAATCCATAGAATGGGACCCATTACTTGTCCCCTATCTTGTTGTCTATTTGACCACAAACAAAATTGAAATGAGTGTTAGCAAATAAACGACATCTTAAACACTTGATAACTTCGAGTGTTTACGGAATTATTGTCACATCAAAATGTTTATCTTTTTTATTGCCGTCAATGCCTTTATGGAATTGTAAAGTATTTTTCTAAATGGTCACCGGAAGTCAACTGGTCGCCATTTTATGACCTAATGACACTTTTTGTACAACAGTTGACTAAACATCTAAGCATCAGGATTCCATAAGCTCGCTAAAACTGTGCACGACCATGACTAAACATCTAAACTGTGCACGACCAGAGATTTTGAGAGAATCATTTAGACTATCCACTTCTAGTTTATGTTGTATAGCTTTGCAATGAAATTAAATTGTTTATTAATGACGATTAACATTATATTTCCGGATGGTTTTTATTATCATGCATACTTATATTGGCAGTTTTGTGCATATATTAACTACTGTTGCGAGCTATTATACTATGGCGTCACATCCAATAACCAAATTAAAATATTACCACGTTGACCACGTTGGTTTCCAAATTCTTTTCAGCATTATTCTCTGTGCGAGAAAATCGTTGTTGCTTATTCGTAGAAATCTTTATTTCTTATCTTACAATTTGTTAATTAAACTTTGAATGTTCGTTAATTTTTCAACTTCATACATAGACAAGGGTGATATATCATAACTAATCTTTACACGCTTAACTCTGTCAATATTCTATTAAGTGCCAGACAAGATGACAACAACTATGCAGTGTGTTCATTGAGTTGATCGGCTCCTATATCAGGAAGAAGAGAGCTACTGGCATTCACGTTATGTGCACAATAAACCGTAGGTCCATGGCAATAGGCAAACAAAAGGAAAACATGGGACGCACACAGAAAAAATATATAAATATACATTTATTACCAGCAACTAAAAAAAAAGGAAACACGGCGAACTTAAAAAAAATATAGAAGCGAACACAGGTGCTCGCGACTGACATATATTTATAGTCATTCCAATTGAGTTTCGATTGTTATTATATTTCTTAAGCATTCAACGCGACCTAACGAAGTGTCGTAAATGAAATCCAATTTCAATATGCAATATTGCTCAGTGTCAACCTTATATCAACAAATTTTCTTCTTATATTACAAACTTCTCAGAGACGAATTATCATTCTTCCATGGCTCTGTTTTGTCTGTTTTTCAATCGACATTCATGGTATTGTAAACGTTTAGACTAAAGTTGATAACATTTAACGGATAAATTCACGGACTCCACCTTGTTCTGTTTAAAATAGACAAAACGTTGGTATAATGACCAAAGATTATCTAACTATTGTCGTAGTCAATTCAGAGAACGATTTTTTTTAAGAAGAAATGTTTACATTTAAATATAGCTCGTTTGTCTACGAATAAAGGTATATTTATTTAACCATATTAAGAAAATTCAATTTCCCCTTTTTCACACAGTAAAATACAAATTATATTTTCAAAGCAAACAATTACAGTAAACCTTTCAGGAAATTCAATGCACTTTTAACAGTGTGTTAGACCTAAACTACCATGACATGGAAATTAACATATAATGTGAGCTAAATTGAGCTTGAAATGAACCGCGAACATAGAAATATTCTATTCTTCCGGTAATAATTTTATCATTAATGAATACTTTGAAGTTTAAAGTGAAGCGTAATTTAACGCAATTAACTAAAATTCACTCTGAATGCATTACCTATTTCCTGTAATAGACCAAGAGTTCTTATACCTTTATAAATCTGTAAACAAAAAACCCTTCATGAATTATCAACAGTTAAGTTAATCACAATACTCTCGGCTGATATCAAACGGGTTTATGATTGACTGGCGCTCATAAAACACGCAACCCGAGATTAGACGCAAGATGTGCACATGTTCATTAATTTTTTAATATAAGCAAAACTTTGACGAGTTTATTCAGCTGTTATCTTAGTGAACATAAATCATACATAATCAGGACCTATCAAGCATGGTAGATTTCCCAGTGCACACATTTCAAAACGTGTGTTTACATTGGCACAAGATTTGCTTCATTTTCTTAAAATTTCAAAAGAAACTAAAAATGTTGATCGATGCTGTCTGCGTGGTGGTTTTTCTGGAATAAGTAGATAAAGTATTGAAGTTAAATTTTTTACACTAAATAAATCGAACTTTTAACGTAAATCATGTCTGTTAATATGACAACTGTGTCAGCGTGGTGGTGCTGGTGGTGTTATAGAGCTTGTTTACGCTATTGTTGATGTTGTTCTGGTGGTTGCTTCTTCTCAGTATTGTTGCTTACCGTTGTTGTGCTGTTTATTGCAAACGGGACGATACTTATTTTGTACAAAACGTATACAAGTAGCTATTTGTATAGCAATAAACTCAAAATATGAACGACAAGGGATTTCAAGCTCGCCTCAATAGGTACAACGGAGCAAGTTCTATTTAGGCTAATATATAATAGATTGTGTCCCTTGTACCTTCTCGCTAAATACCTTTGCGTGTTTCATTGTTATGATCAGACACTGCACTGTCAAAATTTGTACATTTTATTAACCTTGATAAAATCTCAATTAGACATTTAATCCGACCACAATAAGTGTATCTGTGATCTAAACATGGCGATCTTACACATAATATGACAAAACAATGGCACTGATGACACATTGGGGACAACCGAACAAGCATACGATCCTCCAAGTGCAGGTCTTGAATTACTTGTGCAACATAACGTGTTCGATTCATTAAGACCTATGAATTCTATCACCGAAACGCTTGAAGAGTTTTCTTTCCCGCGCTTGTCGTGTCGCGGCAATCGCCTGATGGTAATTAGCAATTTACTTGTAATTCGACGGTAGTTAACGAGATAATAGTAAACAATACATTGGGAATGAAGGAATGCCAGAAATATCACTGCGCGTGTATCGAAGCGTCCGAAAGAATAACTTCATTGACCATCGAGCAACAGTAAAACGTTTGTACAACTACCTTTTTGCGGAACCAAACTATTTTTAACTTTTATTAACGCCATCCCCGCCCTATAAATAATGAAAGTGTACCATCTGTGTTAAACTACAATAATATTGTTTCCAGTATTCTACACAGTAAAATATATAGGCGTCCATTTGTTTATCATATTCTATGGCACATCATAGCTATAGATCTAGTGATAAGACGACGTTAAGTTTTATTTGCTGGTAGGTCTGTTGTGGCTTAGCTGAGTTCTTTATGACCATCTTATTTGGCTTCCCTTAACCCAATCACATGTATCAGCAATGATTCAATAAAATATGAAATTTACCACCAAAATCTGCTCAGATTGTTCATGATGATCTTTCCGTTTTGAAGGGTCAGTTGAGGTTCAATCCTGATTATCTCTGTAAGACATACACATTATGATACTAAAGAACGAGCATTATATACAGACGAAAGCTCTGGTTCTCTATAGCATTCATAATTCCAAACTAGGCCAATCAGTGTATTACACTTCGTTTTCAACATTTCTTAAGTTGGCAATATCTTAACAGTCGTATACATTGTTCAATGATCGTTTTCAGTCGGTCCGTTTTACGTATATGTCGTCTGCTTGACGCCATATTTATTCTTAGTCCACTTTGTAAATGCGTTTCATTTCTGTCATTCAATTGTTAGTCTTTATAAGTATGTCTTGTTAATAATTCATTTGAGATTCTACAGAATGATGGCGTTTATTAAAAGTATATATACAATAGATATACTGCGTGGAAAATATACAAATAAACGGAAAGGTCAGAGTGAAATCAAGGCCAGCACCAACAAGTTCAACAATCTTGGAGCCGGGAGAATTCCTGATATCTCTGCCAACTTCATAGATTTATTCTGGTATCAAGTCTTATAAAATGTTGTTTTTCCTTGGTAGTCTGTCATTGATTACTGATCGCCCGAATTGCAATGCAATGTACGTGCTTTTCCTACGTTTCCGTGTTGTGTATGGGTAGATGACTTAAAGATATTTAGGAAGAACTTGGACACGAACTCTGTATCGCCACATTGTTACAGTACACCGTCACTTGTATTAATGGTCATCTTGAAAGCAAAACGGTGACATTTTTCAGTTATATTGTAATTCAACACAAATTTATATAGTCAAAGTTGTTTTGAATGACTTAGATATGCAAATACACGTGTCTAAAAAAAGAAGTGCTATAGTTTCAAACCAATCTCTTTCCCTATACAGTTGTATTGGATACTAATTTACTAATGTGATATGTTGTTTGTACATTGATTATTTAGCTGGTTAATCACATCAGAGATTCAGCAACAATATTTTATTATGTAACAGATTCTTCATTACGCTGCACACCATTACGTAAATCTGCCAATTGGCACCATATATCACCCTTAGTAAACGTTTGATTCAAATTTGGTGTCAGCGGTGTCGTTTTGTGGGAGGGGAGACCGTTATAGGTGGTTTATTTTACTATCCTGTCGGGTATCTTGGTAGTAATGTTATCTTTGTATCTGGTTTGGGTCTTTGTATTAGAATTAACGGTGATTTACAACCCAATATCTGAAGGAAAACCGCACTGATATTGTTAGACGGGGTGATAAAAACAGTATACCATTCCTAGACGAGGGCCAGTCGATGGGTATCTGAATTAGAATGACCATATACATGTATATATGTGATTTACATTTTCAGAATTGCTAAAGTATTCTAAAAAAGCACACTTATTCACAAAGTTAGCTTTTTATTATGTTAAAGTTCTATTTATATATTTTAGTCAAATCGAAAAACAGTTTCAGAGATTCGCATTTAGTGTTAATGTCCCAATATATGCATATAGATAAAGTAGTATCCTGCTAGGGAGGCGTCGTTCTAAGGGAGGTACCATCGTTTTGGGATGTGAACTTGTGCCAAATCGAACTTGCTAATACTAAGCATTCGTATCTTATGAACATAAATATGCACAAATGTATGTAAGACTGAATGTACTATAGGCACTCGATGACTAACAATCGTGACGGAATTGGTCAGGAAGAGAATGTGACAGCATATTTCTACAATTGCCAGTATGTAATATAGGGTGAATGTACGGTTACTAGGACGAAACAATACAGAAACTGTCTGACAGAGAAGTATACACATCATACCCAAGGTACTTATGTACCTCCAATCAGACCGTGTAGTTGGTCATCGCACAATGGGAATAAAATGTCGCAGCAATTGTCACAAGTAGGCGCTAATGTAAAAATTACTTTTCAATTTACACGTGTCAAGAGTAAAACTTCTCCACTGAGTAAGTGTTCACTCAAGGGTCCGAAAATATGCAAACAGTTCCTTGGTTCCCAGGAGAATGAATGTTAAGTTAATCTTCCTTGGTTCTCAGTAAACTGATAAGAAAAACTTTTAATTGAGCAAAAGCAAATATAGAAATTATGCGACTTAGAGCACTTGTTTTTCACAAAATCTGATTATAAAAAGTTGAATTATATAATGGCAATGTGGTTTAAGCATTCTGAACTCTGGGTTGTTTTTTTTGTTTTGTACATATTTGTTTTACGTTTAACATGACATTTTGAGTTAACAAATTCTCACTGATGAATATTGAGGAGATCCTTAGTTATGACACATGTCGCTAGATGTCGCGTCATAGTCAGCAGCCGTGACGACAAATTGGTTTTCGCTGTGTAACGAGGCAATGAACATGTAGTGAGATTAATTCTCATATTCATTATACTTATTTGACTCACTTTGTATGTAAATGTTTTATAAATAATGACTTTTCATCAATAACCTGACTAATCGGCGAGGCGGATGACCTCATTCAGAAATTAAAATTTATAATTTTAAAGGCAAAAATCTTACGAAATTTGTATAGAAAACTGCATGCTTGTCATCGACTCAATTACTTTAAATAAAGCAAATCTTGCACCTTCACTGTGTGCAATGAAAAACTGTCACTGTATACGTATACGCCGCAAACAACACACAAATCAAACTTCAGATGTTGCTGTATCTGTGAATGTTAAAAAAAAACATGTGAAGAGCAAGTCACATGTATTAATTTATGTCAAGGTCAGGGTAACACGGTATGTACTATAGCCTGGTGTTCCGGATTTCCAGGAATGGGCTCACCTGTCACGGTTTTGTTGTTTAATGTCGCCCGGAAGGAAAATCTGAATGAACTACCAACACGTGCACGCTAATGGCCGTGCGTGATAATGGCTTCAAGAGAATTATCTTATCTTAGGTTAAATTATGAGATATACACGGATTGTTGGAGACTATCGCTAATTATATATTAGGGAAGTGCGAGACAGATATGTTTATAAATGGCTGCCGCGGAACATATATTTGTAGACGTTGACGTATTATCTCAGAGCTGCCTTAGAAATTGATTGTCCGATCAATTGCCGAACAAGCTTGATGCATTTGGAATTCTAAATGTGGTGAAGTTTAAATAAGATCATGACAAGCTCTCGATAAGTCGTGATTAGTCAGGCGTTTTGTCTGAGAGTGTTGGAATCGGTTCACGTGCTGGACATTGTCTCACGCAAGTATTCTCAAAGAGATGCCTTCATGATGCGTCTGCTTTATTTCAATAAAAGTGTATCTATAAAATAATGACCTTGACCTTTATTGAAGTAAAATGTTCTTTGAGCTGTGCGCGAGAGAGAAGCCGTGCAGTTAAGGTTTGTGTATCGAAACTTCGTACAAAGCGCACCGCATAGAATCTTACTAAAAACATGATTGAGCTTCACAAATTTCTCATGCGACGACTAGAATGAGGAGCAACACATTATCGTGGATAGTAAATTATAGCCTCTGACCGAACATCGAAAAAAAATCTAGACATTAGCAAGAAATCTGCCATTATTCCGGAATAAATCAGCAATAAACACACCACACTTGTTTTACATAAAGAAATATCAAATTTACAAACAGACGATCCGTCGTCAACTGTTTAGGGTCCTCTGAACCTCTCTCGAAGAATAAGATACTATCTTTAAATGGTTGGTTATTTAAGACACTAATGACGACCGGCGATAAAGACTTGTCAATTCCGTCCAAATGACCACGTGTATTACCACGTCTTTGTAGCGTTCAGGGTACAGGGAGGTATATTTTCATTTTAAACAGTAAGTAAATCATTTAAATGGGCTGCTTATATGGGAAAATTGAACATATCAGTATTGTGGGCGCTAGATTTGTGTGAATTTGAATGTAATGTGTATTTATGTTAGATTAGTTAAACTTTTATTGATAAGTGCTTGACCGACTGAACAGGAAGTCAATTTTTAGATATGGAAAATAAAAATGACACATTTATTACCCAATTTCACAATGTAGAAAAAGACGTCTTTCATTTTTGAAGTATTTATAACAGAAACGTTGTCGATTGAGTATAGACTGGCATTCTCTTTACATCTCTCATATTGCGTTTCTATTTACAAGTCGCTTTGAACATGTATGGGGTAAGGGTGCAACAAGTCGTATTGATTTAGAAAGCTGAACCTCTAGATTATAAAAGACAACATACATACTTCTCCATGTGTTTGTAAAACATAGCTCTTTGTTTTTTCGGCGCAAAAATGTCTTTATAAATAGTATTTCTCACTTTTCTTTATATCTTAATTGCATCTCTTATTTACTTAAAGTTTAACGGCATTGTATGATTTTCCTGCAAGAAAGCATTTTAACGTTTGTCTGGTATTTCGTTACAAAGTCATAGTTGCCAAACTCCCTATTTAGGAGGGAGTCTCCCTATTTTCTCACACAGTTTTCACTTTTGACATCAGTTTAATTCATAAACCTTGCTTATCAACTTGCTTTAACTCAGTGTATTGCACAGAACTGCTAAAATGAGGCAGTTTACACTACTTCTTTGTCATATTGGACATTGTATATAGATATTAAAAACATTTTAAGATTTTGCTACGCGTTTTCTCCCCCATGAAAATTTCAAAAAGTTGGCAAGTATGACAAAGTATAAAACTATAGTGCTTTTCTTGTAAGAAAATCATATAAAGGCAGCTAGTTCATACGTTCAAAAACAGCTATCGTCATTTCAAATAACGAAAAACAAACAAGTTGCATTGTCCCACGGTCTGTTTATGAATAAGTCTGAACCAATTCCCTTTCGATGCAAATCTATACGTAGGATATCCTATGTAGTAATACACAGGATAGAATGACTTGTAAAAAAGCGTAACATTTTCTGATACTGAATGCAAGGCAGAGTAACATTCTTGATTTATGTAATATTGCACTCCGGTGGTACAAATGACATGATGGGACTTTTTCCTGTTTTAGAGTTTAATCGTTTGCTTGCATGACCTAAAACTCTTTGCTTCTGTTACAACAAGAAGTATTTTACACTTGCTGTGAAGCGACAGGTGGAATATAAGGAGACCTAATGATGATTATACCTGTCAAATTACGACATCAAAGAACTAGGTTTTACAGGTACGACAGACGTATAGTCGTAAACATAGCGTTGTTTACGTATCCTGTTAACGAAACAGATAGGGGGAACGTAACACGTGTTTGTTTTTACCTGAAGGTATCTTGGTTTGTGAGGTAATTAAAATACTTCCTGTGAATGACGTGGGCAGATGATATAATTATTGCTTCATCTCTATGCACCTAAACACAGATAGGAAAAGTAAAACATAACTTGCATCTTAAAGTCGTGCTTTATACTGAGTCGGTTTAACATACGTGGTTTTTGTGTAATTATTGCTTCATCTCTATGCACAGATAGGAAAAGTAAAACATACCTTGCATCTTAAAGTCGTGCTTAATACTGAGTCGGTTTAACATACGTGTTTTTTGTGTAATTATTTCTTCATCTCTATGCACCCAAACACA
>JAUMGZ010171521.1:3456-14923 GCA_032359645.1 Pododesmus macrochisma | reverse complement strand
CTTCATTATTTGACGCAGTTATTGTTTGTTTGTCAATGCCTCTCGTTCTGTTGATCCTATTCATACTGTTTTTTACACTTCTTAATTCTATTTCCACAGCCTTTACATATTCATAAACTGCCAATAATTAGGGTTTTGAAGGTAACTTTTTGGAAAAACCAGTTCAGTGCACTCAGACCTATATTAAACAAATTTCATGATAACACAATCGAGTGTATTCCATGTTATATAGGAGCAAGATCCATAAACTATAGAATGTCAAATTCTTCTACTTTACCTAGGAAAGGGATTGGCTATCAAAGAAGGTATACTTGCAATTTCACAAAAAGAAGACAAATAGAAATGTGCTGTCATAAAAAAAAACAAATGTTGCAAATCATAGGACCAATGTATCGATGAGTATCCAAACCTCGAAAATGTATAAGATATATGATAGTACCATTATTTATCAAAACTGTTGATAATATTGGCATGAAACCTTCATTCCTTGAAATTGATAACTTCTTGACATGGTTGTGCCTAATTTTGTCTTTTTTGTGTCAACTTGATTGTGACGCAGTTATTGTTTGTTTGTCAATGTCTCTCGTTCTGTTGATCCTATTTATACTGTTTTTTATGATATGCTCTAGAGGCCTTTTCACGAAATATTTGTTACAATGTATTTGCCTATAAAATAATTTTTCAAGTTGGAATTCATGAAGGCCATCTTAAATTTTCATGCTTCCCAAAAACTTTGGGGAGCATATATTTGCCGCTTTATACGTCCATCCTTCCTTCCTTCCATCCCTCTGGAGCATAGATCTTAAACTATTTGTTATATATTTTCGAAAACATTTGGTACAAATGATAAGCGCTATAAGACGGTGCACAAGAAACACAACTCTTGGCGAAACCACTCTGCTTTTATCTGAGAAGGACTCAAATTTCAAACATAAAGAAAGAAATGTCAGAATTACTTGACGATTATGAAAAAAACGGCCCAACACCGAAGCGGAAGCGACACGCAACTTGAAATGAAGAAATTAACAATCGCATGATTCTTTGTCTCCAGTGGTTTAAAGACACGATGTGTCGCCGTGTTGTCGTTTCTGGCCCCCTTCTTTAAACAAGGACACTCAAGTATGCTAAGAAATTATAAAATGGACGAGATAGAGATATTTTTCAGACATGCGACAAAAAAATCTTTGTGATATTTAACGTGATCTTTTGAGTTTTAATTTTTGTTTCGATATTGAACTGTGATCTCTCTTTTACAGTGATATTAACATTAAAAAAAAAACTTACATAGTATCAAGGATAAGTTTAAACGCATAGGATGTAAGAGTTTCGTGTCAAAATTTCGTATCTGCAAAAGTACAAATTTGCTATGATTCAATTGATATGATGTTTAAATGTACCACCGGGCCTTTTCCGATTCTCAAAATATCTTGATTAACAAAATATAGTAGATTGTTTTTGGTCTTCTGTTTACAGGCCTCATTAATTATACATGTAAAATTTTGCCGAGAATCGCGCGTTATGTATTGTAAGAACGACGAAATGAACTTTGACACATTAATAAACTCGCCTCCTTTCTTTGCCTTCACGTGTACATTTTGTAGTCAAATAACCTTACTTTAGGCCTCTCGATAGAAAGTTTAAATGGACTTTTCAAAAGCATAAGGACATATTTATGGTCCACACTGGGTCACCAAAGGGTATTTATTTTGTGAATTACTTTTAAAATAATTATGTTAAACAATTCTACAAATGACAATCTAAATCATATGAATTACAGGTTAAACTTCTGTACGAAGAAGTGGATTATCAATTACAGGTTATTCGGAATGTAAAACGATGCGTAGAATATGCCATTACAATATGTTTACCTGATGACATGTTTGTCTTCAACGGGCCTGCGCATTCTTCGGGTGAGCCTGGTTTGTATGAATATGGGCGACTTTGAATTGATTTTTTGTTGTGTATATTAAAAATTCAATAAACAGGTAAAAAGTGCAGAAATACATGAAAGAACAGATGCGGACATCTCAACGTTGTTTTCCGTGTTTTATTGACTGATAATAAATAAATTATGTAACAACCGCACATTCTGATTTGTGACACGACACCTTACATCCTATGTCTTTAAATGTGTATGTTTTTGTATATTTTTCAGATTTGATAAAATCACAAACAGTACACTTTTAAACCAGTATTTATTATTATTTTCCCATCTTCCGGTGACCATGATCACCTGTATATAAAGTCACCTGTCTAATAAGACACTTTTTGGTCAGTCCCGTGAAGTGTCTCATTAGACAGGTTTGACTGTATTATGATGTAGTGGTCATATCTTCTTTCACAGAAAGCAATAATACACTGCTGGCTTTACAATCATGTTTCAACTCAATGTTTTATAATTATGAGGCAAAATATCAATCAAAGCTGTTTATAAAGTTATTGTACAAACACAGATTTTTTGATTATTGTAAATTAACTTGACCTAGTTTTTGAAGGTCATAGTGACCTATATCTGATGTGCAATATTCTCATTTAAATGGTTTATACGTGTTCCAAGTTACACTTATATATCTCAAATAGGCCAAGGAATTATTGGGAAAATATTGTGAATGACCTTGACTTAGCTCCTGAAAGTCATAGGTCACTAAAACTAAGGTTAGTTTATAAGATCAAACTTTGAATCCATTTATATCTAAGGAGATCAGCCATTTCTAAGGGAGATATTTTTTAAGGCCTCTAAATTATCAAAACATTGTTTCACATGGCATTTTGCAAACAAAATAAAGACAACAAGTCAGATGAAGATTAAAGTTCCATCTTACAGGCTTGATAGTTTCTGATTCTTTGAATTCAAACGAGCTGGGCACAGTAATGTACATCATAGTCTCATAAGCTGGTTCTTGCATGTTCTGTATGGAGATCAACACTGTAATTGGCTTTTCAATATTCTCCAAGATTGGAATTCCTTCCTCTCTGAAAAAATAAAGATTGTGTGTCCATATCATATGAATACAGATTGAACACTTTAATACTGAATGCTAAAATAATACTTATCTTATACACAAAACCTTAATATGCAGAGGAAAATAATAGGATAATTTAACCAAAATACAAAAATAAAGCAATAAAAATATGTCAAAATTTGTAGTTGGATATTGCCTGTTCTGTGACATCCACATTATTATACATGTATAAATAAACTAGAAATATATCACCAACTGTGCAACAGAAACCTAACTTTTGTACCAAAGTCTAAATTGCAACTACTACTGTGGCTTAAAATTCAGCACAACCATGGCAAAGTAACCAAGAAAGATGTTGCAAGAATTTGACAGAGCTTGTTTATCTTGGTAAAGGTGCATGCATATGATTTACACCTGAGTGTATCAAACACAAACATCCAACATCAACAAAGCAACAGAATCATGTTAAGACAACTTACTTGCTAAGATCAATTTCAGCTTGCATTATAAGATTGCTTTCACAGACATCATTAGCACCACATTTTTTGGCAAACTTGACCTGAAATTTTGAAACATAAATCAACTTTGGGATATTTAGAAAAATGAAAAAGCGAACTTTGAAACTGCATTACTGTTTGAAGAATTTCAATAGGAGAAAGCTTCTGAACAGCAAAGCCTGATCATGGAGATTTAGTGGGTGTGATGCTTTTGTTTGTGTTAAGGGCTTATTGTCCGATCAACAGCTAAGTTCATTTACGCACGTGCCAGTTTTACTGGTGGAGGAAACCGGAGTACCCGTAGTAAACCACCGACCTACGGCAAGTCACTGGCAACATTCTCACACTAGGCCGCCCCGGACGGGAATCGAACCTAGGAGGTGAAAGGCTCTTATGATTACAAGTCGGCGACTTTAACAACTAGGCCACTGCGGCCCCTAGTTGGTGTGATGCTTAATTCTCTTCATCAACACCTTTGATGGAATCTCCAGGGGATTGCTAAACTGAATATATGAAGTTCCTCCAACCATGTAAGTGTTTTCTTCAATATACAGTCAAGAACGTTTGTGTCAAAGTTGAAGGTACCTGATAAAAATTACATCTGTATGCTGGAGTCAGCCATAGGAATGTTTCAGTAGGTATCGATGTTCAAGTATTGGAATTAGGAAGTCAATATTGAAGTCAGAGGAACTTAACACGTCCTATTAGAATGGTTTTTAACTGTTTATTTACTAATATGTGTGTTATGCACATGTTCATTGATTCTGTGGATATTTAGATAATTATAAGATAATTTTAAGTGTACACACTTCCATAACACTGATAATGTTGGTCAATCAACCGACAGTAAACATGTTACATGTGTGTTGTTGTTATCGCAATCAATATCAACCTGTAAATATCTCTTTTATAAAAGGAAATGAACAAACAACAATATATAGATCATCATAATATTGATTATGAGATCATGGAAAATAATAACAAAGAAATTTAACAATGAATGCAAACAATTTACTATGACGACTCACAATAGTCACTCAACCATAACATTAGTAACAAGTCACTGTAAATAAAAGATTACACATAACAAAAGAACATGCGAGTCCAACCTAAGCGCTAGACCATGTACACCGAGTTAACAACACAACTCATTATGAATTATTTAACCACCTGGAATCATATAATACAAATTAAGCCATTGATTATTGTGTTTTCAATCAACATTCTCGAGCATAAAATCTTGCACGAGACCTGCAATTTATCTCAGTTTCAGTAAATACACATGAAACAACATCAGCTGTATACAAAATACATCAGCTGAATACAAAATACAAACATTGTCTGTTTAGTTTTCTGATCAATTAGTCAATAAGCAGTCGCCAAAACAAAGCAAATAATCAACAACTTATTAAAAGAAACTTTACAACCTTATATATCCAGTGGTTGGAGATTCTTTCTTTTTTATTACTTACAACGGTAGATACAACAGTAGTAGCTTCAGTTTGATCTCCCTTTAGTTGTAACACAGGGTACTGGTTGATATCGGGTAAGGCATCTCCTGCTTGTCGTCTGCTACGACTCGGCCATTCTACTTTTGGTAGGCCATAGGTAATATTGAATTGTACTGGGCGTAACTTATCCTGGAAATTGGCCTAATTGTCAAATATGATAAAATAAAGTGTTAAAATATTTAGAAATATTTAAGCCTACAATACATTGTATGTAGTGATATTTGTCTATTATGAATTAAAAAAAATAACATTGAAATTTCTTGAAACTATCCTTCTTTTAGAGTAAGTTTAAATTATATTAGTTTAGAAACAGATTATATGTTTATCTGTACTATCTACAAGTAAAATAAAAACAAAAATAGTTTGAATTAAATATATTTTACTTTTAGAGAAAGACTATCTATCAATTTTCATACACTTTAGTTCACTTTTGGGACTTTTATTGCCATTTACTACTGCATACATAATATCAATCCAAAGACAGACACACTATTCTACAAGGTCTGGTTTACTGATTCTTAGTTAACGAGTACTTGTTCTAACATAGGCCACACAGGCAATTCTGATGCAAAATATCCCAAAAAGACTGAACTAGCCCATTTGTAACTGAAGTTCATCACTTGGATAATGAATTGAACGTATACAGTACTATACTCTTTTTGGTTGTCCACTCACCTTTAAATAAATTAATTTTCTGACACATTTGTTCAATCCTGTATCAATCTGAGCTGTTGCCATCAAGGTATCGCCGGCTGCATTAGAATTATCCTTGTCAGCAAACACCACTCTTTTATTGATGCGACCTATGTCTGCTTCTATTTTATATTCTACTTCCACTATACTGAAATTGTCAAGTACATAAAAATATAGGCATCAGAAATAAGCTTAAAAAAAGTAAGAATTATCACAGGCTCTTAATAGCATATAAAGTAGGGCAATATATATCCGATGGATATCAGCTGAGTTCTATATGGCTGTGTTTATGTGTGCCCCAAAGCTAACTAAAGGTTTATTCCTTTGCTTGTAATATTAGATTTTTCTACCCTTTTTAGGAGGAGTTCACTCAAATGTTGAGGAAAACAGCAATAAAGAAAGTATGAGGCAAAGAACGGTTATCTTTAATAAAGGAAATAAAATGGTTTTAGAAATAAAATTGAAATAGCCTATGATTTTTAATTTCCAATCAATAAGAATTGTTATGATGAAATATGAAATATACAATGACCTTTGCTGACTTAAGTATAATTTCAATATGCTTTATTTGGTCACATCAATGAAACTACTTAAGACTTTTTAAGATATCACTGTATGAGAGTCAATAGGCACTTTAATTACAATAAGAGGGTCTGAGCGAAGATTTGTATTTGGAAACAACATTTCAAAGTAAAATTTTATGCACATTAAAGAGAAAACATTCACTTCATCTTAACTCTGATACCATTAAACTTGAGTAGCTTATAAACAGGCAAAATGCCCTTGCATGAACTTCACTGCCAGCAGTATTAATTGTTAAGTTTACACAAAATTCACCTTAAAATTTACTCACTTAAACTCATTCAAGTGCTTTTTCATGTGAATTTTTACTTCAAGGTCACATGAATGTCACGTGAGGTCATTTTGACTATTTACTTGATTTTTATATGATGTATTGATGCATTGTTACTAACCTTCTGGCTGGATACACTGAATAAGACAAACACAGAGCCAGTTCAATACAGTAGTTGTCAGTTGAATCCTGGCGACAGAAGGCTATTTCTGACAGGTTGAATTGGTTTGGTGATACAGCAACAGAAGAATCAAGAGTGATGATTGGTCGAGTTCTCAACATAATAGCATTATTAGACTCATAGGCTCCGACTAATATATCCGGGTAGCCATTTCTATCCATATCTAATCCACCGGACAGTGAGTGACCAAAACTTAGAAGATTCATGTCAAGGTCCTCTCCATATATTCTCTACAAAAAATAAGTAAGGAGTTAGCTTGTCCAAACTTTAATAAAACTTCTTTGAAACTACAAATATAAAATATTAAAGCTTGAATCCACATATCAGATAAAAGTTTACATCAGAAAGTCAAAATACTTAAGATTTCTTTATATCTTTAAATACTGTACACATGTACACATAAATGCAGAATGCATATTGCATATAGACTACAATGGAAAATTAATGTCATAAAATTTCAACTTCTTTTACACCTAAAGCTGCATATTCAATGAAAGTTTATATCAGAAGATTCATATTTTGAGATTTCACAATATTCTACCATCCTTTTTGATTAAACATAACCAATATGGACCATCAATAATTGTGACAGGCATGCAGCCATTGCTTAGAAACTTTCCAATAAAATTTCATCTCCAATTTACATAAATATTATTTACACAGAGCATAGTGATGAAAAGTGCCTTAATATAAATTGCTCCACTGCAAATGAATAAATGCTTTATATTTTCTCCATAGTTGAAGATTTACATGGAAATACTATGTACACAAATACAACATACAATTTAACACAGTTAAAGAACACACAAAAAAACTGGAAACATCCAGCAAATCATCAATCAATGAACCCTAGGTCTGCAGTGTTATTTAATTTTATACAATTATATAATATTCAACATAAAATTCAGAATATTTTACCTGTGAATACATCTCTACATCTCCATTAGCTGATCCATGGTAGATATAGATGGCTCCAATATTTCCACCTTCATATGGTGCTCCAACCACAAAATCTAGAAAAATGAAAAATAAAATGTGTATACATTCAGAATTTTCCCCCAAAACCCTGTTTGTGTTTCAAACAAGTTTAACCCTTATCCCACCAAGCGCAACAATTGTCATTTTTACATTCCTCATCTTCACTGACAAACGCGACAATTGTCGTTTCTGTTTTTCTTCTGTTGCAACTGTGTGTTGTTTGGCCGGGAATTCCCATTTGATAGTTAATGATATTCACACGTGACTAATACATTCAAATCTCATTGGTCAGTTAAAAATAGCCTGGTTTAAAGCTAAAAATAACCTATTTTTTTTCGGGAAAATCATCTGACAGATCAAATATGTTTCAAAATGGCGCCGTGCTTTGCTGACTGGTAAAGAACCAAGCCACATTTGGTCATCCACTGCGATGTGAATATTACTGGTTTGGATGTTAGTTCAAGAAATCTTATTAAAGATTTATGTGAAAGTAATCGGTAAATATTATCTAGTCAATAAAAATCAGTTTACAGGCACAAAAGAACTTCAACTTTCACGCGGTAACAAAAAGTCAAAATCTGCCAAAATGTCTACAGCAGTGACGACCTCCTTTGTGCTTTTTCTGCTGATTTCGAAGATTTTGGAAGTTATTTAATAAATGATTGCTTTGTCTAGGAATAATTGTCCAACAATATAGTTATTTTGATACATTTAACTGAACATTTCTCTACAAATCAATCGCATTTTCTCACAGTCAGCAGAGCAGACGATTTTGACGGTCATATCGGACAGGTACGCCTACCTGTATTTTTGATCATAGTGAATTATTGGCTTATGTAATTATCGAGAACTCATATATAAGTGATAGCTTGAATACTGACAGATATGAGGGTGTTTTTATTTTAACTTTTATTTAAATTTGAAGACAAATTTCTCAACCAAAGACGATAAACTTTGAAAATTTCAACCAAACTTACCTGTAGTTTTACCTTTAACTGATTACATATATATTAATAATTAATTAATTAAAGTTCCCCTTTAAGAGCCTGTTTAGCAGATTAATTTTGTTTTTGGTTCTAATAAATTATTTACAAGAACAAAAAAGTTATAGTTGTTTAAAGTTTGCGGAAAATGTTTTTTGATTTTCAATACTTTCTTGGCGGTGGAGGTGGTATTGTGTATTTAGTGGTTGGAGGGATAAGGGTTAAACACCAAAGACTACTTGAAGTGGGAAAGCTGAAACAGAGAAAACTCCTTGCACATTAACATAGTTGAATGTATTTTAAAGGGATACAACTTTGAGAAGATATTGGCATAATTTATCTTGACCTAGATCTTGACCAGATATACCTTCATTCCAAACGAAGCTCTATTTACGCTAGGTTCGTTTCTTAATAACACTGAACGATATTTACCTTGGTACCCATCTCGGTTTATATCCCCAATCTTAGACAATGCAAAACCAAAGCGGGCATCATTACAATTAAACTTCATGCATTCGTCTTCCGAGTCTTTCTTGCCCAGTATTTTCTTTCTTGGAGATGCTTGTGTTATCTGTTTCATGAAAAATAAAATGATCCATACTTTTGTAAACAAGCAAAAGTAGTGCTCCTGAAGAGGTTCTAGGTCAGTCATTGTTTACCAAGACAGAACAATGTGTGGACAATATATTTCATATTTCAAAGTGTGGTAGTAAAGTTTCTTTTCATAGTCTAATATTGTGAGAAACATAGAAATGAATCTATATATTCATCATTTAAATATTTTAATTGCTTCAATGTATTCCTTTAATGATATCAACAAAACAAACCTCTCAGATGAACTTAACAATATTTCCAATTTATAAACATATTAACTAGATTTGAGAGTCCCTGGTGTTAATGTTGCCACAGCACTACTTAATCATTGAAATATGTACATGGTGGTCAAAGTTACAATTTTTTTCTTCAAAGCATGAAATGAAAACAACAAGGTTCTATATGCACTTATACAAAAGGTAACAAGAATTCTATAACAGTAGTTATCTTAGTTACATTGAAGACATTCCTTTGAAGGTTATATCAGCACATATTACCTGCCTAAAAACTATATAACTAATATTGTAACAGTTACATGGAATATTTCTGGATTGTATTTATGGTCAATTCTATCTGAGATCAGGATATAAAGACAAATTGTTCAAAATCTGATCATGAAAACTGAATGAGCAGACAAACCAAATATCTACAATTTGCAAAATATCAATATCCAATAACTCTTAATTTCCACATTTTACTCTCAATATCACAACAATACAGGGTATCAACATCCAATAACCTTGTCAAAAATACAATGGATCACCCTCAATATCACCATATGCAAGGTATCATGAATATGCAGACTCACAGCACCATGACTTCAACAATATAGTTCCAGGTTTACCACATTTGGTATACACATGTATAATGTAGTGCAGCAGAACCTTTCCAGCATGTGTATACCAAATGTGGTAAACATGGAACAAATATTGTTGAATTAATGGTTCCAGACAAGATGTTGTCTGCAAAGGAACAGACCCACTTAGTGAAACTAGTATCCCAGTCCACTCAAGCAACTTACAGAATGACAGAAAGTGCTTCAGTTGGAGAATGACATGTCACATAAATCTTACCAGACTTCCTCCTTTGTAGATAAAGATGGCGCCACCTGTGTTTTTCTCCAAGTGCATGGGGCTTCCAACAATCAGCTCATCAAACCTTTTATGGTAGTCAATTTAGATTAAATAAATCATTACTTAAATAAGGTTATAACACTGAATGAGTAGACAATTTATTTCCATATCAGTGCATCTTAAATTTTAAATTTCATTCCAAAATATTCTTAATGAAAGCATGCAGAGTGTTTTCAATATTTTGCAGCAAAACAAAATCTGCAAATTATATAATTATATACAATATATTATAAAAAGTAACTTCACCATTCTTAAATTCGCCAACAAGACTATAATGCAACATAAGAAACCCATGGTCAATACCATGGGTTACCAACAATGCTGTTTGGTGATTTTTTATTTAACCAAAAGCTGCAATAATATAAGAACTTACAGTGGTATCTCATAAACATTTTAATGATCATTTTTGTCCCTCAATATTTGCATAGGGAAAATTGAGACAATACTGTCAGCCCACATACATGCTAGCAATAAATACATGTTACACACCCGTCATCATCGAGATCAACAGCCAGAAGTGAGTAGCCAAAGGCTGAGAATGCCAGCTCTCCTTCCAATACTTGATTGTCACGATATGTCAGCTGGTTTTCATCCATGACAAACAGTACAACAAGACCAGTAGCATTGGATCTAGGTGCACCTCCAACGTAAGTTTGTTTAAAACTGTCAAATCTCCCAGTTGTCACAGCAAATCCTAAAACAATAAAATTTCGATAAGAATAATAAAACAAAAAAACAAAAAAAAGTTAATGCAGTGCAATTTTGTATTAAAATGATAAATTCCAGTTAGCAACTAGATAAATGTTTTGATGTCACCTTTATAGTGCTACCTCAGAACAACATCATGCCCTGTACACCAGAACAACATTCTCATCCTACACATGACACTTGAACTTAATGAACTGACCAGGAATTGATTTATCATATTTATATAAATAACAGGTTGTAATATTTACTTATACTGTAACAATGTTTAACATCGAAACCTCATTGGTTGCAATATCTACTTATACTGTAACAATGTTTAACATTGATGCCTCATTGGTTGTAATATTTACTTATACTGTAACAATGTTTAACA
>JAUMGZ010171510.1:0-14927 GCA_032359645.1 Pododesmus macrochisma | reverse complement strand
CCCATCATTCCCTGCCCTTTCTGTCCCACCATGCCTTGTCCTTGCTGTCCCATCATTCCCTGTCCTTGTCCCATCATTCCCTGTCCTTGTCCCATCATTCCCTGCCCTTTCTGTCCCACCATGCCTTGTCCTTGCTGTCCCATCATTCCCTGTCCTTGTCCCATCATTCCCTGTCCTTGTCCCATCATTCCCTGCCCTTTCTGTCCCACCATGCCTTGTCCTTGCTGTCCCATCATTCCCTGTCCTTGTCCCATCATACCCTGTCCCTGACGATTCATCATTCCTTGCTTCTGCATTCCTCCTTGTCCTTGTTGACCCATCATCCTCTGTTGCTGTTGATTCATACCTTGATTTTGCATTCCTCCTTGATCACCACCTTGACCGCCTTGTCGTCCACCCTGACCGGACATACCCCCTTGCTTTTCACCCTGACCAGGCATGCCTCCTTGTCTTCCCATTCCCTCAGAACGATTTCCCATCATATTCTGTTGTCCTTGGTTCATGTTTTGACCCTTGTTGGGCCCCATGTTCCTCTGTCCTCCTTGGTTCTGGCCTCCTTCATTCGTGAAGCCTTGTTTTTTATCTTGAGAGTCCCTGCCGGGCCTTTGACCAGGTGGTAGAGCACCTGGGGGCATCTGTATAGGCGTGTCCATAAGACTAGGTATCCCTTTGACTGAAATTGAAAAATCTTAAGAATCAAGAAAATATTAAGAACTTTGCAAGCTGCTGTTAGAGTTCTAATACCAAAATATACTATAACTGTTAAACTCAAATTTTGATGGAGAGAACTCAAATGGGCCACAAAAATCGGAATCACGAAGGAAAAACTCAGCAAGATACTGTGAGAGTTATGATGCCAAAAAAATATGACAGTTAAACTGAAACGAACTCAATCGGACCAAGAAACACACAAACAGAGGCATCAAATTCACCAAGAATGTTCAGTTTTACATGTAAACTTGCATTTTTATCTAAAACTGTCAACATCCATGAAAGAAAATAAATTCACCTAATTGTCTATGTTTAAGTTTTTCTCATTAAATTTCTTTAAAGTAAAATATTTTGCCCTTAACCTTTATATTAATCACAAACTGCCATTAAAGAACTATAATCCTTAAAGCCTGCCAAGCATTTAGTTGTTAAAAAAAAAAATACATAGTAACTTCATTAAGGGGGAATAATAAGTTCATTAAACCTTGAAAACAATTGTTAATACCTTTCAATGTTTTAGTCTGAAACCATGAAGTAAAGGGTAATTACACTCACTTGAACTGCCAGTTTGTCCGCGAGATCCATCACTTGAAGAACGTTCATGACCTCCTCTCTGACCCTTCTGACCTCTCTGACCTCCACGATCTCCTTTATCTTTATGCCTGTGTTGATCGGAAGATTTAGAGCCTTCTTTATCGTCTTCATTGAACTGAGGACCTGTATGTTTATCTGCCCAGGCTTGTTCAAACTCCCAGGGAATGGGTCTGGCGTAGGGAACCTTCTTACGAATCACTATATTAGTGTCCCTGAGATATTCACTGTCGTTTGACCAGTCCAGACCAGGAATTAGTGGCATCTCTTCATTCTCCTTGTCTGTTGTACAAAATAAATTTCAAATATGTAATTGTAATACGAGCCAAATGGAAATCACAGCTTCAAATTGCTATGGTTTACACTTAACAAGTTAGACTATAAATCCTGTATGGTCTAATGTTCCTTTACTATTAATATACTACGTCAAAGCTCATATTGAAATATTTACAATTGGCATTGTTTTCCTTTTGATTGCACACTGTTCCTGCTGTTGTTATTCATATGATATGAACATATGAACTTTGTGACTTCACAGTGAAACCACATCCATTGAAATATTCAGTTTTTGAAAGGGTTGTTGACTGTTTTGGAATTTAAAAAAAGAAAGAAATTATTAAAGCAAAAATCTATTTTTAACTTAGTAACTTAAATTGTAAATATAAGAAATGACGTTTTGATTGTGTTTATTCATGCCTCATGAACAATAAATTCAACATGAACAGCTTTGCCATCATGCTATTTGCGACAGCCCATTGTTGTTCACAACACATAGATAGAAACAACAGAATGTCATTCTTGAGTGCTAATGTATATACAAACCTTGTGTGTCATTGTTCGGCTCTGGAACTTTATCCATGGGTAATCCCATACCAGGAATGTTTGAAGAATTGGATGTACTGTTTTCAGATTCTGAAATTACAACATAGTAAAAACGATAAAAACCAAACAACTTATCATTATAATCTTTATAATTCAAGATTTTTGTTATCTGTAAACCTCAAAATTGCAGTTTATCAGCTTTAGGTTGATTTGCAGACGAAACTAACAGAATTGTAGAAAATTTGTTTTCAAAGAAGCTTACCACTTCACATAGGCTTTAATTACTACAGAATGTTACAGTTTACTTATATGTTATAAATAGACTTATACGTTATAAATAGACTTATATGTTATAAATAGACTTATACGTTATAAATAGACTTAATATGCTATAAATAGACATTATACGTTATAAATAGACTTATATGTTATAAATCTAAGTTTTAATTTTATTTTTGGGAAAAAACATTATAAGAATTTAAAAAGAATATTTCTTCATATGAGAATAATTGAATCCAGCATTCATTACACACAATGATTGGTGGATGCTAACAATGACTGCTACACTAAAAGATGATGTGTATACAACCAGACAAGAATTTGTCTAAAAATCACACAAAGATCACACGTCAAGATGAAAATTTGTAGTTGAATCAACTTTTGCATTCAAAAAATAAAGAAACATTTACTTACAGGTGAAAATATCAACCCCATATCTTGAAATTTTTTCTTGTAGGACATCGTACAACCCAAAGTACCAGATATAAAACAAATAAATCATGTAAAGAAAATGTTAAGTAAATATAATCGTTGGACGATTTGTTACCATATTCCGGCAGCTCGTGTTCAGATCCACCAGGTAGAGTGTTCAAATTATACTTGTCTCTCATTCTATCTCCAGGTCGGTTACGAGTCCAAAACTTGCTGTAAAACACAAAATATACAGAAAATACTTCTCTCTGTAACTCACTGATTTTGTCAAAACTTAATTAGCACCTAAATTCTTGGCAAGGCAATTATTAAAGTATACAGTCAAACCTGTCTATGAAGACAGCCCAAGAGACCAGAAAAAAGTGGTATTTATATGGAGGTGGTCTTTATATACAGGTAACAATGAGTGTAATCAGACTTCAAGGGACCTGGTCTTTATATACAGGCAGTCTCTTTATAGAGGTGGTCGCTACAGCAGGTTGCACTGTAATTAGACTTCAAAGGACCTGATTATAGTGGTCTTTATGTACAGGGGGTCTCTTTATAGAGGTGGTGGCTAGAGCAGATTGCACTGTAATAAGACTTCAAAGGACCTGATTATAGTGGTCTTTATATACATGTGGTCTCTTTATAGAGGTGGTCGCTAAGAGCAGGTTGCACTGTATTGTTATTGTGTGCTTTTTGTCCTACCATTTTGGTTTCCAAGCTTTGATTTATTCGAGTCTTGTCAATTCTAAATTCATTTTCTTTTGAGTGTCCACTGATAACACTTGGTTAGTAGCTAGGCTGTTTCAGTTTGCAATTTTGTATTAGGCCATACAAAACTATTTACTTGGTTCTCGGGCCACTTTTTGTTAATTTAGTTGAGACAGGGAGGCATTTTTTTTTATCATTTTATTTGAGATGATAAATGTTGGGAAGGAAAAACTTTGAAACTATGGTGTATTTTAGATTAACTTTGACTTTAATTGTATATTTCTAGTTTGTTTTGCAATTTGAAATAATGCTTACAAGGAATTACTATCAAATTAAGGTATTTAAATACATATATTGCAACAGGATAAAAATATTTGTCAATAAAAATGAGTGATGAGGGGCTTTTGGGGGCTTTAAAATAGATGATTGAGGGCCTGAGAACCAGGTATCTAAAAAAAAAAGATGCCTTTTTTTCAATATGTTTAATTTTCAGCAGAGGACTGTCTCGTGCTAAATTTGCATATTTTTTTTTTAAATTTCCTTGAATTTTTTGTACGAATGTCAAATCAGTTGAATTTTTCTTTTTTTTTTAAAAAAAAAAAACTTTGCTCATATAAAACGAGTATTAATCTCAAAATGAATTTGTATATCTGTAACTTACGTTGTGTGGTCATTTGACCCACTAGCCAATATATGACCCATTGGGTGCCAGGCCAGACTCCACACCATTCCCTCATGTGCTTCCTCCATGGCCCCAACCTCTTTGTCAGTTCTGTAATACAAAAATACTCAATAAATAGGCAATTAACCAAAACAAATCAATCAACAATACTTTCAGAAAGAAAAAGGTATCTTTTGAGGATGCTGGAACTGAAGATTGGCTACTTATGTGCCTGATCTTAGGTCTTTTTAAAGGAAAATTACTGATGTACAACCTTGAATTTCTTCTAAGAGACTGTATGTTAATACTATTTTGGTGTGTAAACTAATAGTTTATTAAAAGCCGAACAAAATTGACGTAATGTTTGTCGTAATCCTCACTTGCTTTTTGATGAGGTTATTGTTTGTTTGTCAATATCATTTGTTTTGTTGATCCTATTTCTTCTTATTTTATTGTATACATGTACAGTCAAACCTGTCTATAACCACCACCCAAGAGAACAGAAAAAGTGGTCTTTATATACAGGTGGTCTCTTTATAATGGTGGTCACTAGAGCAGGTTTCAAAGTATGTATATTTTTTTTATATTGGCAGTTTGTTCAGTGCAACTTTAAATGTAGTTGTATTTAACTCATTGTCTTTTGAGCACTCGTATCAATCTTTTTGTAAGAGGTTAATAACACTGAATGTAACAAAAACAGTGTCACTTTTCTCAAGCGTTAAAGAAATAACAATAAGATTTAAACACTTATTACACTATCAACGTGAACCTTATGTGTATTCATACTGACCCAACGATCCAGAATAATACAGCACCGTCAGACCCTCCACTCACAAAGAGACCTTCATTAATAGGATGCCAGGCTACAGCTGTACAATAGAAATTATAAAAGTTAAATTTACTCAATAACAAGAGGCTCATGGAATCTTAACGTCTTTCTGGATTTAATAGGCATATAAGTAAAATTTTGGCATTTGAATACTTTTGACCCAAGGGTCATGCCTTGAACAAAGTTGGTTCTCTATACCCTAAAGTTGCTACAAAACCAAAGAATAAAGAACTAGGCCTTCTTGCAAAGTTAACATATTTGCCATATATATAGTGTTGAACGTTGAACCCGAAATACATAATTTGTTTGGCCCCAGGGTCACGCCTTGAACAAATTTTCCATGCCTTAAAGTTACTACATACCACATCATTAAGCTCTAAGGCCATCTAGTTTGTAATATATTTTTTTTTAATTTTGCCAAATTTCCCCCCTTTTGGCCCCTCTAGTGCCCCCCCCCCCCTGCAGGTCGAGCCCCTTCATTTGAACAAATCTGATTCTCCTTCATTTTGGATGAAATTGGTCCAGCGGTTAAGGAGAAAAAGTCGAAAATGTAAATAGTTAACAAATTTGCTAATGTTGAACTTTGGCATAACTTTGAACGCATAACCATTTTTGGACACCAGGGTCACACCTTGAACAAAATTGGTTCTCCATGACCTGAATTTACTACATCCCAAAACATTTAACTCTAGGCCTTCTAGTTTATTAAAAGATTTTAAAATTTTGTCAAATGTTTCCACTTTTAGCCCCTCTAACAGCGCCCAATGGGGGCCGGGGCCCTTCATTTGAACAAATCTGAACCCCCTTATTGTGTACTGTCACAAGCAGACACAATCTCAATATATGTGGGCTAAAATAGTGGTCATTCACACATAATCTTCCCCATGAAAATTCTTATTTTCCCTATCAATTCTTACTAAAATATTAAATCTCCCCCGTGGAACCTTCAAATCTTTCCCAATAAAGGTTTTTAAGGTTGGCAACTATGTTGGAACATGTGTTGAAAGGTTGCAATAAAACAAACAAACAAATGAGAGTACACATCAGAGCACCTGTTAACTTTGTTTTCACCATGTAAAGTTCTGTAATGGAATGTCATAATACCTGTAGCTTCCTTCTTGTGTCCTTTGAACGTCTGTAGTTCTTCCTTCATGTTACGTATATCAAACAACTTCATGAGATGATCTCTGGACGCCGTTAACAACCAGTTACCATTCTGATTCCACTTCAAATTCATCACTGTGCCTTTGTGGGCGTGGCTGGAATAAAGTGATAGTAAATATATTGATATCTTTACACAACTGATTGTATTTGCATTCAAAGTCAATACTAAAATAATTAATATCCCTTAATTTGAATACGATTTTCATTAAAATTCAGGTTAATGTAAAATCACAATCCTCAAAATATCCCAATCTTCATCTGAATACATCATTACAGATTAGATATTTCTTAAAGTTTGTTAAAAGTGATTTGAGAAAATCATATTCCACCCCCAATTCTTCATGATACATTACTATATTATCGTTAACTTACTTTTATCCACCAATGATTCATATTCGCAAAGTTTGTGGTTATAAAAAATCTCTGCAAAATTTTTTTGTTGCAGTTGATATTATCATGATCACGAGATTTTTGAAACTTTGACTTATTTTCCCAATTTGTGGCCCCCTAGTGGTGCCCCATGAAGGCCAATCCCACAATTTGTGGCCCCCTAGTGGTACCCTATGAAGGCCAAGCCCACAACTTGTGGCCCCCTAGTGGTGCCTGATGAAGGCCAAACCCACCATTTGAGGCCCCCTAGTGGTGCCCTATGAAGGCCAAGCCCATTATTTGTGCAAATTCAATTCCTCTTCCAGCAGTGATGCTTCCTACCACCAAGTTAAGTTGATAGTGGTACAATGGTTTGTAGAGAAGACGAGAATAATAAAGGTTAATATATTTGCTAGTGTTGAACTTTGACCCCATAATGCTTTTCCAATTTTTGATCCCAGGGTCACAACTTGAAAACACTTGGTTATCCCTAATGCAAGATTTCTGCATAAGAACTAAGCTCTAGGTCTTCTAGTTTATTTGATTTTTTTTTTTAAAGTTTTATCAAATTATTCACTTTAGGGCCCATTTGTAGAACCCTTTTAGGGTCATACAAGTTAGGCAGGTTGAAGGGTAGAGACCAGACAAAGATCAGCACGTCATTCAGACATGACGTTTAACTGGCAGGAATTTTACTGCACTGGCACGATAAAGATTTCCATGTAAATTTTGATATGAGAGTAGGTGGAAATGGCTCATCTTTCTTTCTGTACTATCCATTAATTGCTTTCATTTCCTGTTCCTATAACTGCCTAGGTTCCTGTCCTGTTGTTTGGTTTTTCATCTTTGATCTTTTGTCAAAGTATGAACTAAAGCTGTCGTTAGGATGGCTGACTAATGCACCCCGAATCCGCCAAATTATGTATTTCATGACATCAGTTATGCTTATAATTTTGTTAAAATAGGCATATCTCCCATAAAAATAGCCAGGGGCCATAATTTTGTAAACAAATAGAGGTAACTCAAATTTGTATAGATTATAAACATCTACAGGGTGTATGAATAAATCATAGCAAGTACCTTTTAAATCAGTGTAGTAGTTTATTACTAGAAGATTTTTTTTATAAAGGGCAATAACTCTGTTAAAAGGGAGAAAACTCAAACTTAACTAGATTACACACCTCTGCAGAGTGTGCTGATAAATTGTAGCAAGTATCATTTAAATCAGTTCAGTACTTCAGGAGGAGTAAACTATTAAAGGTTTTTTATAAAGGGCCATAACTCTGTTAAACAGGAAGGTAATTCATTTTTTTACTAATAACGCACCTGTACAAATTGTAATGATAAATTGTAGCAAGTGTCATTTAAATCAGTTCAGTACGTCAGGAGGAGTAGACGTGTGAAGGCTTTTTCATAAAGGGCCATAACTCTGTTAAAATGGAAGGTTACTCAAATTTATATAAAACACACGTCACTGCAGGATGTGGCAATAAATTGCAGCAAGTTTAATTTAAATCAGGGCAGTAGTTAAGGATGAGTAGTTGAATAAAGTTGTATCGAAAAACCTATTTTTCATAAAGGGCCATACCTCTATTTAAAAGGGAGGTAACTCAAATTTATATAGATTACACACCTTTAGAGAGTCTGGGGATTAATTGTAGCAAGTGTCATTTAAATCAATTCAGTAGTTTAGAGAAGTAGACGTACAAAGGATTTTTGATAAAGGGCAAAAACTCTGTTCAAAGGGAATGCAACTCAATTTTATATAGATTACACACCTCTGCACAATGTGGTTATAAATTGTACCAAGTGTCTTTGAATCCAGTTCAGTAGTTTAGTAGAAGTAGTCTAACAAAGTTGTGTCCACAGACAGACGGACAGACAACCTGATTCCAGTATACCCCAAAATTACAGGGGGTACAATAACTAGTCTGGAGGTGATATGTTGAACCCTTATTTACCCTTCACCACTAAGTAACTAGAATGGACTATTCTTTCCTATATATCTTGACTATCGTCAAATAAGTCTGTAGGGTTGAAAGGGTTAAACAAACAAACTATGGTAGGTGAAATATAACTCAGAAAATGAAAATACGTACATTGTAGCCAGACTCGTGCCTGACTTTGGATCCCAGAGTTTCAAGGGCTGCTGATTATCCTTGCTCCCTGACGCTATGATAGATTTCTGTGGATGCCAATCAACACACTTCACGTCTGATCCGTGCCCTGTGTAAATGATGTAAACGTGCATTCTTTAACTCATTCACCCCTAGATTTTTACAATAGACAGTCACAGTGCCATGCGTTGTTTTGGGAGAGTCTAATTGTGACTTTAGGGGTCATTAATGGATTACAACATCTGCCACTACTAGTTGTTACAGCATGTAAGGCCAGATATATAGTGTTGTTTGTTTCCTATAATTCTATACCTACATGATTTTCTCTTGTTGACCTTGAGAATTTGTCATTGCACTCTTTAAAGATGTCTTCCAGAGGTTGTCATACAGCCAAATAATATAATAGCTTAGCAAAGTTAACAACTTTTTTGTAAAAACGTCAGTTTTACTAATCATAGTGATGTCTTCAATTAACTTGTTTTCCAAGCCCAAGGTTAGAATATATACAAGCATTAAACTCTACAATATTATCAGAAATTTTGTCAAATTTCTCCCACATTGGCCCCTAGCAGCGCCCCCTGGAGGATGAAACATAGCTATCATTTAAACAAATCTGAATTCATACAAAGTTTGGTTGAAATTGATCAAATAGCTGTGGAAAAGAAGTTAAAATGTGAAAAAATTAACATATTTACTATTCATTAATAGTGTTAAAATTTGACCCTAAAAAGCAAAACACACTTTTAACCCCTAGGTTAGACCTTGAACTAACATTGTTTTCCATAACGAAAAGTTACTATATATGCAAGCATTAAGCTCTAAGCCTTCTAGTTTATTATTAGATTTTTGAAATATTCAAATTTTCCCCGTTTTGGCCCCAATAAGGTGCCCCCTGGAGGACGAATGCCATCATTTGAACAAATTTGAATCCCCTTCCCCTAGAGATGATCCCTACCAAGGTTGGTTGAATTTTGTCCAGTGATTTTGGAGAAGGAAGGAGAACAAAGGACATAAGATGGGAATTTTGACAGCAATAGTCTACCTTGAACCTTTCGTCAAGATGGAATAAAACAATAAAATATTGTAAATGTGAAAATTAAAACCCAATAAAACAAAAAAAATTTGCAACTGGTAAACAGTAAACCCTCTGTTAAATAGCAAGACAAAATCCACTAACACTAACTAATATTTTCAAAAGTTCCATGTTAAAACACATACCAGGAAACTTGAGTGCATCACCTGAGATTTGCATGTGTTATATTTGAATTCTAATTTCTAGTCTGAAAAATACAACACTTGCATGTCCCTTGCTTTCAAGTTTTAATTAACCAAGTAAAAAATGCTCAGAGACATTAAAATTGTCTTCAGATGGTCTGGTTAAACTTCAGGCCCTATTTTTAGTGGGAAAGATAACAGTACGAGAGACAAAAACAATGGGTCCCAACCTGACTCATAAATTGCTAAAGTCATATTAAATCCTGGTTATAATGCAAAACATGGCTCATGATGCATAAATAAATGGGGACTGCAGCATCAGGCCTTGGATGATGTTTTGTTTTATTTGGGTTTAGCGTCCCTTTAACTCATTTTAGGTCATATCGAGACAGTGACTGCTTGTGACAGTGCGCACTTATGGCTACTTTATAGTGCTGTCTCACTGAAATATCACATTGCAGACACATTGGCAGGATACTTCACTCGGTCACATTATACTGACATCGAGCAAACCAGTCCTTCTCCTTCCAATTAATGCTGCATGTTAAGCAGGGAGTGAGAAGAGTGCCCAATTTTAACGTCTCGGGATATGGCACCATTAGGATTCGAACCTGCGATTGCGGATTCTGTTCAACAATGTACTGACACGAGGTGAATACGCTAACCACTCAGCCACCGCACTGGTAGGCCTTGGATGAACTTAATATACTATCCAAAGGGTGCCAACATGTGCATACATATTTTGTCAAAATTAGTGTTTCACCAACAGCAGAGACACACTATGTAAATTCACTTAATACCCTACTTGGTTAAAATTTAAATATTTTATGCTGAAGCTTGACCTAACAAGAGGCCCATTGGGCCCAAATGTTTATCAGGAATAAATGG
The DNA here is from genome assembly GCA_032359645.1 of Pododesmus macrochisma. NCBI lineage: Eukaryota > Metazoa > Mollusca > Bivalvia > Pectinida > Anomiidae > Pododesmus > Pododesmus macrochisma. The sequence goes on along the minus strand of JAUMGZ010171510.1, from coordinate 4,153 downwards.
GCCTATATTTTAATTTCTGGCATTTGAATACTTTTCATTCAGAGTCATACCTTGAACAAACTTTGTTCTCGATGCCCTAAAGTTATTGCAAACCAAAGCATTAATAACAATGCCTTCTAGTTTATATGTAAGACGACTTTTGAAATATTATCAAAATTTTACCAATTTTGGCCCCCAAGTGACCCTGTCTGGGTACTGAGCCCAATCATTTGAACAAAACTGAATCCCCTTCCCCTAAGGATGACATCTATCAAAAATTATGAAACCTACTTTTTAATCCAGAGACATGTAACACTGAAATGACTTGTAACTTGCAACATCCAAAGGTGGAATGCATGCAAGCATTAAGTTCTAGTCGTCTGGTTTATTAGGTAAAAGCAAGGTATCACAAGTGATACAAATCCTCTTGCGGCCCGCTTGGTGCTGGTAGGCTGGTATTAGGATCTCAGACGGGGGTTTGAACCCTGTTGCGTCAAAACCTAAGACATTAAAATTAGGCTATCTTGTCATTTCCTGCTAAACGCTCAGCATTTCTGGGTAGAAGAAGGACGGGGTGGCTCGGTGTCAGGATAATGTGAGTGAGTGGAGTATATCAATGTGTCTGCAGCATGATATGCAAGACGGAACTACAAAGTCACCATCAGTGTGCACTATCACAAGCAGACACTGTCTCGATATGAGTTAAAGGGACATTAAACCCCAATAAAATACCCTTTTCAATCCTCTAGTGGTGCCTCTTGTGAAAGGGAGGGGGATCAATCATTTGAACAAATCTGAACATACTATCACCTTCTCTTAAGGATGTATCCTACCATGTAATTGTTTGGTTGTGGAAAAATGGAAAACCTGAAAAGTTATCCTATATGCTTTGTGGTAAACTTAACTTACACCAACAGGACTAAACTCTTTATCTAACTACATAGTCATGTCTTGAATAAACTTTGGGGATTTCATTTGTACATTATTGAATTCCATGTCCCTAAGGATGCTTCCTGCCAAAAAAATTAGCTGTTATTGGTCCAGTGGTTTGGGATACAACGTTGAAAATATCAAAACATAAAATTATTTAAGTACTTTACCAATACATGTAATATTGAACTTTGACCATAAAATGTATAATCTATTTTTGACTCCAGGCCGTCCAGGGTCACACCTATAACAAACAACCTTGGTTCTCCATGTCCCAAGGTTACTTACTACCTTTTGCAAACATTAAAGTCTAGACCTTCTATGTTTGTAGTTTTTTAAAAGAGGAAATTTGAAATTTCTGATTCTCCTCCTATGACCAGTTGGCAGCTTCCTATCAAGTATGGCTGAAATTGGTCCTAGGGTTTTGGAGAAAATTATGAAAATGTGAAAAGTTAACATATGCGCTATACAATAATATTGAACTTTGACAACAAAACAGGTAATTTGTTTGACCCCAGGGCCATGCCTTGAACAAACTTGGTTCTCAATGCCCTATGGTTTACATTTGCAAGCGTGATGCACTAGGCCTTCTAGTTAATTAAAATATTTTTAAAATTTGGAAATTATTTCCCATTTTGGCCTCCAAAGTGGTGCTCCCTGGAGGCAGAGCTATTCAAACATTTCTAAATCTCCTTCCCCTATATTGCTGCTTCCCACAAAGTTTGGTCAACATTGGTCCTGCAGTTTTCGACAAAAAGTCAAAATTGTGAAATAAAACAATATTAAAATTGATTTAAAAATATATAATCTATTTTTTTACCCCAGTTTAATAAAGCTTTTTTCCATGTTCCAAGGTGCCTACAATTATACAAGTATCAAATTCTAATCATACCAGTGGTGCAGAATTTTTGAAAATGTCCCCTAAAGTGGTGCCCCTTGTTGGCCAAGCACCATCATTTGAACAAATCTGAATTCCCTTCCCAGACAATGTTATTAACCAAGTTATTATGGACAACAGACACTGGATGAAGGACTGGATGACCAACAGGTTATGATGGCTATTGCTCACATCAGCCCTTCGGGCTACAAAGTTTGTTGAGGACATGTGTGTTTGATACAGGTTCAAATGTGTGTGTTGCAGAAAGTGAGGGACTGCTAGTTTGTGTCACACAATTCAGGCGTTATTTTCAGTGACCTTTGCATTAGAATACGGTATCATCTTTATGCATTTAGAGTAATATCAGTTATATCATTAGTAAAATGAGTAACTTTCTTGTATTCTGTGTCTGCTTGCGTTTACAGTTTGTGTCCTGCTGTTAGTTCTTATTGCTTTACAGTCTCCATGTGGAAGAGCTTACTAGTGTTTTATTCAGATGCAGCATAACACTCCAGGATGTATATGAGTACCAAGTTAGGGTATCTTAGGTCCAACTGAAAGACATAATATGGTAACAGGTGGGGGCAAAAACATACAGGGCCATGTAAATATTGTCACATAACCGTATTTAATCTGCAACATCCTGCGATCCAGTGATGTAAATATGTGTCAAGTTTTGTTATACTTAGTCAAATATTTTTTAAGATATGCTAAATCTAAGGTCATAATGACATTGCTATGGTACAAGACCCTCCATTTTCTCTTGATTCATGTATGTATCAAAAGATATCATAAAGATAAAAAGAGGCCCATCAGACCTTAATGTCCATCTGATTGAAAAGGCCTCTATAGATGCTAAAAGTAAATTTTTGACATTTGCATACTTTTGACCCCATGGCCCTGCCTTCAACAAACTTGGTTCTACATGCCCTGAAGTTGTTACATTAAGCTCTAGGCCTCTATAAGAAATATTGTCAAATTTTCCCTATTTCGGCCCCCAAGGGGCACCCCCTGGGAACGGAGCCCAATCATTTGAACAAATCTGAAACCCTTCCACTAAGGAGGCCTTCTACCAGGTTTGGATGAAATTGGTCAAGAGATTTTGGAAAAGAAGTCAAATATGTGAAAAGTAAAAATATTTTCTATGCATTTATACCGGTATATATGTTTTTCTAAACCCAAGGGTTAAGTCTTGAACAAGCTTGGTTCTCCATGCCCTAGAATTACTACATACCAAAGCATTAAGCTCAATTCCATCAAGATTATAAGAAGATTTTTGAAATGCTGTAAAATTTTCCCCATATTGGCCCCAAAATTGGTGGCGCCCCCTTGGGGTGAGGCCCCATCATTTGAACAAATATGAACCCCCTTCACCTAGGGATGACTTCTACCGGGATTGGATGAAATTGGTCGTGTGATTTTGGATAAGAAGTCGAAAATATGAAAGTTAAACATATTTGCTATATATATAAGGCAATGAACTTTGACCCCAAATGGCGTAACCTACTTTTTACCCCAGGGTCAGATCTTGAACAAACTTGGTTCTCCATGCCCCAAAATTACTTCATACGAAAGCATGAAGTTTTAGGCCTTCTAGTTTATTAGAATATTTTTGAAATTTTATAAATTTTCCCCCTTTTGGCCCCTAGTGATGCCTCCTTTGGGGCCGACCCCTTTATTTGTACAAATCTAAAACCCCTCTACTAGGGATACTTCCTACCAAGTTTGGATAAAATTAGTCCAACTTGGTATTGGAGAAGTTGAAGATGTGAAAAGTTATCGACGGACGATGACAGGCAATGGACAGGATTTGTATGAGAAAGTCCACCTTGGACCATTGGTCCAAATGGACTAAAAAGTGGCCCAATCGGCCTTTACATCCATCTGGTTGGAACACCCTATAATTCAATTTTTTAGTATTTCATTAGTTTATTGAAAGCTTCTTGAAATTTTGTTTTATTTACCAATTATGGACATTAGTTTCCCCTGCAGGCTGAGCCCCATCATTTTAACAAAACTGACTTTCGTTCACCTATGTATACTTCCTATCAAGTTTGGTTGAAAATGGACCAATTGTTGTAGAGAAGTTGAAAATGTGAAAAGTTAACATATTTGCTAGTGTTGAACTTTGACCCCAAAAGTGTAACTCATTTTTTACCCCAGTATTACACCTTAAACAATTAAACTAAGTCTTCCATGCCCAAAATACGCTATACATGTGTATGCCAGCATCAAGCTCTAAGCTTTCTAGTATATTGGGGGGGAAAATTTGGAATTAAAAACAAGAGGGCCATGGGGCCTTAACGTCCATCTGGATTGGCATTTGAATATTTTTTATCCTAGGGTCACTCCTTGAACAAAGTTGGT